>VDFB02281492.1:1003569530-1003671731 GCA_007258455.2 Sequoia sempervirens | reverse complement strand
CGAAGTGTAGAGGGTAGAGAGATAGAATTAGGGTATAAGGGTAGAGGGAAGAGAGATAGAATAAGGGTATATAGGGTATAGACAAAGAGAGAGAGAGAGAAAATAAATCTATTTAAAAACCAATTTTCACATAACGTGAGTGTGTTTTGAAGAAGTAGAGATATGGTTGTTTAAGCAAGAAATAGCGTGCTCATGTTATATCGTGAGCATGTTTTGGCTTGTACTAAAAATGGTATAAAAACTCAATATACATGTGATCTCAAGGCCCACATTCTACATATTCTCCTGGTTTTGCACGTGCTATAACAAAAAGTAGTTTTTTGATGATGTGAATTGTGCATGCATGTTTTTCACATTCCACCACCTTTTTCATGATCTTTCCACCATCGTTGCATGAAATAGCAGATTTTTCATGTTTAAAGGCATATAATATCAATTCAAGTTTGAATTCCATTGAAAACTGATATACAATTGAAGTTTGCAGGGGAACAAGCTTTTGAAAAAGTCAAATTGTTGAGGAGTTTGAAGAAAGAAGAAGCTAAGGCTACATAATTCAGTTGAACTCCTCCATTTGAAACTATAGTTTTTTAGGTATGTGAAGTCTTTACACATTTTCTTTCATTCTATTATGGCTTGCTTTCATTTTTGTTATTTTGCATATTCCATGTTGTTCATTGTTTGTTTGTCAGTATAACCTTAGGTTGTCAATGCACATTTTAAATTACACAATTCTATACACTTTCCAATTTCATTTTTAAACAAAATCTCTTTGAGGCATTTTGTTATTTAACAATTGACTTACCTTGTGTATGCTTCTACATTTTATATACACATATATGTGACATACATTTTAAGGAAGTAAAATAAAACATCATATCTCAATCCTTTATTATGGATGTGCATACCACTCTCTGAAGCTTTCATTGAGGTTTTTTGTCAAACAATTATACCAATCAGCTCATTTCCTTAGCTATGCTACCAAATTTTCTATACATGTCTCTAAAAATTTGGAACATACTCCTCCCACATTAATAAATCTTAGAAACTATTCTAGTTTTCATCTTTATTTCTAAATTTACCTCATCACTAAACCTACCTCATCACTTTTAGTTCTTATATATTTAAAATGTTTCCTTGATTAGTCCACCTACAAGGGATTCTAACCCTTCTCTCCACTGTTACAATACTCTTTATTCAAGGCTAAGTTAGCAACATGGGGAAAGGTGCAGCCTATCTTGTAATCATGGCTCAAAATGGAAGCATGGACAAAGCATTTGAATTGTGATGCAACTCGGGGAGGTCCTACAACACAACTGGACACAAAAATCAACCAACAATAACAATTCACAAGTGGGTATGTGCAGGATCATGATGGGCCAAAAAGTGGCAACATGATGGGTATGTGTAGGGAATGTGGCTTACGACTTTTTTTTACCCAAAATTGATGAAACAAAAAGGGTTTTAAAGGAGATTTTCAGCTTTCCAACAATATAAATTTTTCTTTACTTTGAATTTAATAAATAATTATTATTCATTTTCTATTTGAATTATGACTAAAGTCCTAATTGATAGGCTGATTGAAAAAAATCTATAGTTTTCAAAGCGGTATCACATTTTTTGAATCCAAAACATGCATCACATTCTATGCTTTGCATACTATAAGATTAAAAAAAGAAAAAAATGAATTTTATGAAGTTTTGACCAAGTTAAGGTGGCAGACATGAGTTTTTATATTTTTTAAAAGTTGTAATAAAAAATTCATAATTAATTATTTACTTGGAAAAAAATTACAAAAATATGCATCGCATCGGACATGAGTCCTCTATTTATATCTAAAATCTTATAAAAATATTATCATTTTATTGTGGTTAGGGTGGTTAGACAAACACCTACATCTTATTTTTCCCTAAAATTTAAGTACTCTTGTGGAAATTTCAAATTTCACCAAATATTTTTTTTTAAATAAATAAATAAACCCAGTAGTTTAAAAACTACATTCAATTTGCTATAGATTCTATTCTTACATATTTTTGAAATAATATAGATAACTTATTCAAATTTTTACGTCAAGTTTCCTAACTCTAATTTTTCTGAACTTTTTTCCCCTTAAGGACCTACTTTTTTCATGATGATCTTGCACATACCCAAGTCACAATTCTCAAAACTCTTCACTTTTCACCAAATCAACACTCTTCCTTGTAGCATTTCCAACTCATTCAATTGGGTATTTCTTCTTGATAAGATTATTTTAGACCAAGACTTGAACCATTTCAATGAACCTTCATGGTACACAATCGCATGCCAACAAAACACTATTGGTTACTTTGTAACAACTTTCTCAAATCAAGCTTTCTACGCCAACTAGGCCTCAAATTAGCACACTTTAACAAAAAGACTTATCTTGAAACTTGACCAAAACCTTCAAACACATGTGAGCATAAATATATATGTATTCAAACCAAATAATTCACAATTAGTTCTCAGAAATTCATCCACCAAGATTCCAAAACCAAAAACCCTCTTTTTAAGCCAAATAACCTAGGGCTTATTGGAAAACACACTTCCCAGCCTCATCAAAATATTCCACCACCTCAAAAAATTCTAGAATGGCCTGTACAAACTCAATACAACAAGAAAAAATGTTGCCCTAACTTAATACTCACTTTAGCATGTCAAAACCTCTCAAATTCACATGGAAAACACCAAATTTCACTCTAGGGTGTCATGCCCAGCCCAACTCTTGATGTCCCCTATAATTACTCAACATTCCCACACCATTTTAGTGATTTTTTAGACCCATTCCTCAAGTTAGAGTGGTCACAATGAAAGGAATGGGTCAATACACCATTTTAAATGACTTTTAAACCTTAAAATTGTGTGTTCAGGTCGGTCTCAGAAATGGTTGAGATTGTAGGGGCACCGTATGCCTCATAGAAATGGGATCTCATGGTGATGTACATCACCTTGAGACCCAATTTCTATGAGGCATACACTACCCCTACCCTCTCAACCCTACCACATTGGCAAGCTAGTGAGTGAACTAGCTTGCCAACACTCCACTAGCTTGCCAATGCAGTAGGGTTGAGAAGGTAGGGGCATCATATGCATCATAGAAATGGGGTGTTATGGTGATGTATATCACTTTCACACCCCATTTCTATGAGGCATATTCTGCCCCATACGTCTCACCGTGACACCCCATTTCTATGAGGCATACACTGCCCCAACCTTCTCAACCCTATAGCATTGCAAGCTAGTGAGTGAGCTAGCTTGCCAACGCTCCACTAGCTTTCCAATGCGATAGGGTTGAGGAGGTAGGGGAAATGTATTCCTCATAGAAATTTGGTCTCACACATAACCGTGAGACCCCATTTCTATGAGTCATATGCTGCCTCTACCTTCTCAACCCTACTACATTGGCAAGCTAATGAGTGAGCTAGCTTGCCAACGCTCCACTAGCTTGCCAATAAGGTAGGGTTGAGAGGGTAGGGGCAGCATGATAGCAACCTAGGTGGTGAATACCCCAACCAACTCAAAATGATCAAACTGAAACAAGAAACCAACCCCTTAAACACTATACACTCAACTTATCCCAAACACACACATAAAGGCTTGTAGCCCTCCAATACTATTTTTTCCTAATATATTTTAGAGAAGGCCATACAAAGACCTAAAAAAAATCATCTAAGAAACACTTAAACTCCTAACACAACATACCACAAAGTTTCAAGAGGTTTCTTTGCAATAATATTGAAAACCAATAGGCTGCCCTGCCTTTTAGGCCACCAAATAGCCCTCTTTTACAAAGGAGGTACCTCCAAAACATTTTATTTTCACCAAATCTCAACTAACAGTCACTAATTGTGTTACAAAACAAATAATTCCACCATTATTTCTCAAATCCTTGACCTTTAAAATGTTGTACCACCAAACCCTCAACTTTCATGCAAATAACCTAGGGTTTATTGAAAGTCTTGACAATCGGGCTTACCAAACCTCACCAATACCAAAAACACTTCAAAAATACCCTTCACAAACTCAAACAACCATTACATGGAAGGTTCCTTCAACATTTCATCAAAACCATTCTTTAACACCCCATTTACACAAGGAAAACAATGTAATTGTGTCTATCTTGTAATCATGGCATGACCCTACACCACCTTTTTCTATGCTAGAACTACTCTTGTATAGGATGATTGTAAGTATTTCTTATGAAGCCTTGAATTACATATATTTCATTTATTTTAATGGATAAATATTTTAGGAACAAATATTTATCTCATTACCACGCTACAGGTAAAATTATCTATCATGCCGAAGAAATGAACAAAGAATAAACTAATAGACAGAGAGTATGAAACCTTCAAATCAAAGGAGAGAGAATTTTTTAGGGAATATCATGAAAAGAAAAAATTAGGTACAATTGATGAAAACAAACCAACTGAAGAGGAACCTCAACTGTCAAAAAGAGAACATGATTTGGTATCATAAAGACCATAAATTTCAAAGCATTGTGGTAAGACAGATTCAGATATCGTAGTTGGAGACACACCCTCTACAAAAATTGAATACGAAGGGACACCATTAAGCACAAGCGAATATGGAGGGACACTAGCTACTGCAAGTGAATATGGAGGGACACCATCTATCACAAGTTAATATGGTTGGACACCATCCAACGCATCTCAAGTTGAGATTACATCATCACTTGGATTTCAAGAAGAAGGTATGCCATCATCCCCACATGAACCTCAAGGTATGTCTTCTACTCCATCCTTGATTGAAAGTATGCAATCTAGCCCATCTGAATTAAATATTGATGAAACTCCTAATGTTGAGATGTATGTACCTAAGAGAACACCACCTAAAATTTTGCATAGAAAGCTAAATTATTTGATTAATATTGATGAGGATATTCTGTAGCACATGGAAGGTAAAGATTCCAACATGCACTTGTAGAAGATATGCTGATAAGATTTGGAAATTCTTCTTTGAAAGGCTAAATGAGACTGCAAGATGTCAACTATTTGTTGAAATGATGTGGGGTATAAAGTATAGAAACATCATGAAGACTCTTGGGTTGAGAACATTGAATGCATCAAGTGAAAACACTATTTTGAAGAATCTAATGGATGCATATGAGAGTGTGGGTAAGACCTCATGCTCAAAGGATAGTAATGTTACTCGATGTGTCATTACATCGACTTTGGTAAGCAGTCAAAAAAAGAGAGCTCGTCTCATTAGAAAGACAAGTGAAAAAATGAGAATTAGTACAAATTTTTTTATTAAAATCCGTTCAAAGGTGGAAAAGAATTGAGTGCACCGATTCAAATGAATTATGGGCATTCTCAAGGAAACTGCCACAAAAATATAAAAAAATTGTTCAAGAATTGAAAACAATAATTGAAGAGTATTGGAAGAATAACATAAGGCCATCTCTGAATCAAAGGGATGTGGTAAGGAGAATCGGTAGTCGGAATTGTGAGCCACATCCAAAGAATTTTTTGGATATGACTCAAACCCAATTTTTTTATAACTTTCAAAAGGATTATCCTCAAATTAGTATTTGTCAAATATTTTTTAAAATGCTTAAAACTTTTTATGTCAAGATAAATCACGCATGCACTACTTGTTGTTGTAAACTACATATTAAATTCTCTAACCATTATGATTTTTATCATTCTATATGTTTAGATTTGCATACTAACAATGTTTTGTAGGACAATGGCATAGAATCCCCACCAAAATCGTCAAGAGAGTTCTTATAAAAAAAATTATGTGAAATAGAGGATGGAAAAATATTCTATAGGACAACATGCTTGGATGGTTCATGTGAGCATTGTAGTGGCTTGCATCGTAATCCAATATGTCAACATATGGAAAGCACAAATGAGGTGGGACAAAAAACTAGTAGAGTTTGGGAAGTATAAAATAGTGGCATATGCTACAAAAGATGGGTCTCAAGAAAAAAGGTGTGATTTGGTTATTCAAAAGATTTCAATGTATCAGTTTATGTCCATGTTTTGTGACAATATAGTGTATGAGTATGCAAGGCATACCCATAGAGCCTGATGGTTGGACACACAATTCAAGCTACACAAGGAAACCTTTCCAGTTGGCAACATAGTATCATTGGTTTAATTTGTAGAGAACTACATTCTACAGCCACAACGTGAGGTGCAAGCATAGTATTACAACTCCAAAGAGGTTTCGATATTTGTGTAAATAGAATTCCTTCACACAGCTGATAGTACAAAGGACCGAAGGAAGGTATTGAGGGAGTATCACTTTTATATTTGTGATGATCGCACACATTCTCCAGAGTTCGTGCAAGGTTTCTTCTAGATGTTCTACAGTGATTTGTCTCAAAGGGGCATAGCATACAGTTGGCATATAATATGGTCAGATAATTGTGCAACATAGTTGAAGAACTCGCACATGTTCTACTGATTGAGTAGGATGCATGCCATTACAGGTGTACAACATATGTTGAACTTTTGTGAGGCTGGGCATGGAAAGGGGGAGCATGATGGTGCAGGAGCATGTGTGAAAAGAGCATTAGCATGAGAAGAGTTAAAGTATAAAGATAGTGCAAAGTTGATAGATACAAAATCAATCATCGAGTGTTGTAATGCTTCGATGGGGGGTCTAGGTAATGAAGGTATGTCTTTAGTTCATAAATTTTTTTGGTTGATGGATGATACTAACATTGCACCATATGAGGATTGTTGTACACTAACAAGATCGAGTGAGCTACACTCTCAAATGTAGGTTCATGGAGTATCAATACAAAAAAGATGGAATTCTTTTGTTCTTCATGTACAATTTAAGCCTAGAATGATTGTGATTTAGGGGAGTGGGTTGAAAAATGGTTGACAAGTTATCTTAGACCACTTCACGCGTATGACCCTTTGACGGCATTGGAAATAACACAAATGGAATAATCGATCGGCTTTGACCACGTATCAAATCTAGTTCAACTAGGTAATATATATGCTTGCTTAGTTTTTGAAATTCCATATTGTTATCTTATTTTGTAGTGCATTTGTAATGTTGACTAATTTCAAGAGATTTGCTGCACATATCAATACAAGGCATGTTTATGTAGTTATTTTAGATGAGAAAAATGAAGAGGAAATGAACTATTACTTGTGTTATTGTGTTGAGGAAAAAAAAAATTGGAGGCCCCAGTTATAGATGGAGAAAACATCGAATACCCTACAAGATTAGTTGTTGTTACTAGAATGTGGCTTAGAAGGTATCCACATAAGATTGTTAAACATTGGTTGTTTCAGAACTTTGACAAACATCGTAAGATTCTTCATTACTCAAACCTTCGCATGGCATCTAATGTTCATTTTTCCAAATATGGGGGTAGACCTTTGAACAAGGTCTTGTGGAAGGTCTGTGAGTCTAACCATGAGGCAATACTTGACATGATAAAGAGTAGAGTAGACCTGGATGATTCGTTGGATTAATTTGTAAGTATGCACATCAATTCTTATTAATTTATACTTGTATGCACATTAATTTGTTTGATTCCAATGCTATCATCTTCTTTTACTTTTCCTATTTGTAAGTAACCTACTAAAAATTGATTGGTGTCCCCTTGCAGAAAATGTAGATTTATGAGCCATCTAAGAGAATCTCAACTAGAAAAGCAATGCAACATCCTTATTTTGATGATCTTGGAAAATCTCAATTATGATTTTAAGCCATTACAAAAGTGTTTACAAATCTTGGTGAGGTAATTTCAAGTTATTCATTTGAAGTTAACCTCATCATGAGCACCTATGATGTAGACATTATAAGAGCATCCCCAATTTCAAGTTATTATATTCATGAGAGGTCTTTTGTGCAATAGGTATCTTGGAACTCACAATGAAGATGTATGACTAGGAGTGACTAAGTTGAGAGATTGGCATGCCTATCTATAAGTTCCTTCCATCTATTTTCATTTCATTTCTATTTTGGATGCTCTTTATTTTTCTTCTTTTACTTTGTGTATTTGTAAGTAAACTACTAAAAATTGATTGGTGTCCCCTTGCAAAAAATGCAGATTTATGAGTGATCCAAGAGAATCTCAGCCATAAAAGCAATACAGCATCCTTATTTTGATGATCTTGAAAAATATCAATTATGATTTTAAGCCATTACAAAAGTGTGTGCAAAGCTTGGTGAGGGAATTACAAGTTATTCATATGAAGTTAACCTTATCATGAGCACCTATGATGTAGACATTATAAGAGCATCTCGAATTTCAAGTTATTTTATTCATGAGAGGTGTTGTGTGCAATAGGCATCTTGGAACTCCTAGTGAAGATGTATGACCAGGAGTGACTAATTTGAGAGACTAGAATGCCTATCTATAAGTGCCTTCCATCTATTTTCATTTCATTTCCATTTTGGATGCTCTTTCTTTTTCTTCTTTTACTTTGTGTATTTGTAAGTAAACTACTAAAAATTGATTGGTCTCTTATTGTAGAAAATTCTAATTTATGAGCCATCGAAGAGAATCTTATCCAAAAAATTAATGCAACATCCTTATTTTGATGATCTTGACAAATCTCAATTCTGATTTGAAGCCATTATAAAAGAGCGTGTGAAGCTTAGCAAGGGAATCTCAAGTTACTCAATTGAATTTAACCTCATAATGAGCACCTATGATGTAGACATTAAAACAAAATCTCGAATGTATGAGTGACATTGTAAAATATCTATGAGAATAGAGTACCTAAGGCATTGTAATGAGATTTACTCAAATATTAAAATTTTAGAGTTCATTTTTGGTGTAGGAGCACCTTGTTCTCTAAATGCCTTCAATAGGAAAATTTGCAAAATTTGAATTTTCAAATGTAAATAATGTGAAAAAGGTCATGTGAATTTCATATGTAATGTATTCAAAGTCTCAAATAGGTCATTAGGTGATTAGAGAAGTGATATTGCACAAAAAATTTCATTTGGTGTAAAAATGCAAAACTTGTATTAGTTACATAATTGCAAAATTATAGAAGATGAAGAGTCCTCTTGTTAGAAAAGGTAGTTAGTCGATGGAAGATGTAGGGGAAACATTCAGAACTAATTGGAATAGCTATATAAAGCATTGTAAATGAGTGGAAAAGAGAAGAACTTGTATTCTAGAAGAAAATAGTAAATAAAGGGTTATGTTTTTTGTATTTGCAACACTTTTCCTTTTTTTGTTTCAAGCTTGTGTAGATTGTACAACACCTTATACTTTGATTGTTGATTAATTTTCTTCAGAGCAAGGAGTTAGGTAAATTTTGAAAGTATTTTGAATTCTTTTAACTCAGATTTGAGGAAATAAGAACAATTTTATCATAACTAGTTTGTAACCCTCAAAACAGAGTTTTGAGAGTCCATTAAGTGATAAGACTCCCATTCCACTGATGTAGGGTTAAGTAGGTCAATGGAATGGATTGCAATTAGGTGTTTTTCAATTTGAATATGTAAGCAAGGGTTTTCAATCTTCACAAAACCTCAAATGAATGAGTTTCAAACAAAGTTTCAACCAACAATTCTCTATCTCTTCAATTTTCACCCTTCACTTTATCTTGTCTAGTAGGTCAGCAGACCCTAGTTTTAGACCTTTTCTCACAAAATTCTCAAATGAATTCACAAACAAATGACTAATATAGATACCCATTATTGAGTTACAACACATACTTCAAAATCAATAGTGATTGTCTTGGAACATGTGCATAAAAAATGACCACCTTCATTGTCCTAATTTAGCTAACTAGGCCTAATTTACAAAAGAACATACCTTTAAACATTCAACAACCCACTTAACTTGTTGGGGAAGAAATTCTCATCTATCCAAACCCTCAAATCCACAATTTTTCTCAAGAGAAACTCACTCCACCATGCCAAACTACAAAACCCATATTTTATGCTAGTATGAGGAGGGTTTATTGAAAGGAATGGTTCCACATCTTACCATAGTATTCCACCACCTCAAACCTTCTTAAAATCACCTAAAAAACCTCAAAAGACAATCACCCAACCTCTACATGCAATATTTTATCAAACCCTAGGGTGAAACCTCATTTTCCATGCCCTTTTCCATCAAAATCTACAAGGGCAACAACACTAACCCCATAAAACTTATTCCCTTTCAAAAAATAAGCACCCTAAAATCTAAACCAGACCCTCTTGACTCATTCCTTTGAGCCATAAAGATTACAATAAGAGGAATGAGTTAAATCTCCATTTCAAACTTCAAAACCCCTAACTGCAAACTCGTATCCCCTACAATCTTGCAATAAAATAATTTTTTACTCAATGAAATACCACTCAAATGGATTCAAAAGAGATATAAAACAATCCTCCATAGGTTCACAATGATTTTAGAGAATAGTGCAGTAGTACAAGTCCGTACAAACCTATAAGAGTTAGGAAAACACATAAAATCAATGAAAAATAGGAAAATATTATTGTTATTGCTTCAATATTCTCCAACCAACCATTACAATGAGTTTCCATACCTTTTTAAAGACTTCTCCACATAAAAAAAACCCACCAACCAACTCTTAACTAAATTTTAAACCCCTTAACATGACAATTTTGCATTTTTGTGCTGACAACAATTTGTCAACTTTTACAACTTTTCACCTTTTAGACACAATGACTACAAATCCCCATGATTATGTCCTAGTGCATTCCAATTGGTCTATTAGACCTTATTTAAACCAAAAACATGACCTCACACACAAAAATTGACTTTTCACCTATCTTCACAACTTTTTCCAACCTTGACAACATTTCAACATAATTTGCAACTTGGATTCAAAAGACATCAAGGGTATGTGAAAGATCATCATGGAAAAAACAAGCCCTTAAGTGGCAAAAATTTTAGAAAAATTAGAGTTAGGCAACTTGACGTAAAAATTTAAATAATCTATCTATATTATTTCAAAAATATGTAAGAATAGAATCTATAGCAAATTGAATGTAATTAATAAACTACTAGGTTTATCTAAAAAATAAAAAAATCTATTTGGTGAAAATTTGAAATTTCAATGCAGTAGTACTTAAATTTCAGGGAAAAAGTAAAAAGTAGGTGTCTATCTAATCACCCTAACCACAATGAAATGATAATATTTTTTTATAAGATTTTAGATATAAGTAGATGACTCATTTCTTGATGTGATGCATATTTGTTTGTAATTTTTTCCAAGTAAATAATTAATTATGAATTTTTTATTACAACTGTTAAAAAATATAAAAACTTCTATGTCTGACCACCTTAACTTGGTCAAAACTTCATGAAATTCAATTTATTTTTAATCCTATAGTATGTGAAGCATATAATGTGACACATGTTTTATATTCAATAAATGTGACACGTTTGAAAGCTATAGATGTTTTTCAATCACCCTATCAATTAGGACTTTAGTCGTAATTCAAATAGAAAATGAATAATAATTATTTATTAAATTAAAAGTAAAGCATAATTTATATTGGTGGAAAGCTGAGAATCTCCTTTAAAAACCCTTTTCATTTCATCAATTTTGGATTAAAAGGTCATCATCCACATTGGTGTAATTAATTAATTAATTATTACACTAGCATAAGTTAACTTAGGTCTTGCATTTAATCATTTAGTCCTAGGTTGCAATCATTTAATAAATGGGATAATATTCCCTTTCCTAGTTTGTGGGATAAGATTCCTTCTAGAACTTATCTCATCATTTAATGATCATCAACATAGGGTTCACATGTTGTCACATGTTGTTAGATTTTAACACTTGGCAACATCTCATGCATATTAGGTTTTACCTCTTGCCTATATAATCAGGCATCTTGTTCATTTGTAAAATATCATATCAATATCAGATCAATCATATTATCAATAGAATCTTTAATCAACATTCCATTGTTGCAACACTTCTCTTTGTGGTTGATTATCTTTCATGGCTAAAGTCCTGCATTGAAGATTCGGAGCTTAGGGGGTGCAATTCATCATCTCAACACATACCAATCATATCGCCACATTTTGGCCCATGATGATCCTGCACATACCCTCAAAGTTGATCTATTACATAAAAAAATGGTCTCTTTAGACCTTATTAAAACTCAAAACCCCTAAACAACTTAGAATCCATCACCATGAATCATTTTTCATAAAACATCTAGAGAAAAACCATTAAAATGGAATGGTGCTCTTGCACCACTATTAAACTGTAAAATTTGAAGATTTGAAGGTTTTGAGACTTGATACACTACTACCCAAGGTTATTTTATGATTTGGAGTTGATTTCTTGATAGTTGCTTCACAAAATTGACCTAATTTGAGGCACTTTCTAGCTAGCAGTTTATTGTTCTTAGAAACTTTCCAAAATAACATCTTCAAAGCTTTTGTTTGTGTATTAGTAGATCAAAATGGGTTTCTAAATATGTATTGGGTCTATGGAAACACAAAGAGATTGAAAAAGAATCACAAAACAAGCAAACTATGATGTCCACAAGGCCAATTAGGCCAAATTAACAAAGCAACCCCACTTTACTCTTCCTATCAGATGAAAACCACCATTGTGTAGCATTAACCAGTCTACCAAACCACCAATTCCTCCACTTTTAGGGTGTGATAATCCCTCTAACATAACAAACCCCAAAACCCTCTTCTTTCACAAGTTAGGCAAGGGTTTATTGAAAACCCATACTCCAAACCTTCCCACAGCCAACCAAAGCTTGAAACACCTTCAAAAATTTCTACACAAGCTTAAATTTTCAAGAGATATTGATGGCTCCAAATATTTCTTCAAACCCTAGCACTAAACCACCATTTTCCACTCAAAAAAGCACCATTTCACATCTAGGGCATCACCTAAAAACCATATATTCACCTCCCTTGCACAAAAAACCTTGGAAACATGTTTCAAAACCCTAATTAATCCTTTCCACCAAGTTACAAAAGCATACAGTGGGTGGAAGGCTTAATATGACATTTTAATGCACTCAAAACCCTTAAAACAGGGTATACAGACCGACCCTTAGTAATTGGCTAGTAAAATACACAAAATCACTTGAAATCAAACCAAACCAAAACTAAAATAGAGTTAAGTTTGCTTCCCACTGAATTCCATCCAAAAGAGAACACAATCACCCTGTACAGAACCGTATAGTTCAAGGAAACATCAAATTTTTGGTAAAACTATAGAAAAATGTAAGGAAACAATAAATTTTATTGATCTTCTAAGTACATGGTACATTTACACTAGGCATGGTAAATTTACACTATACATGGTCCTTTTTTGCACCCAAACATGTGGAATCACTTTGAACTATGTTCAATCGGCTTGATCCCTTAAGGGTCCAAAGTGCAAAAGGGCAGCAATCTTTGACGGGGTATTACTCAAAAACCATGGTGCTTACGAAATCTTCGTCTAAGCCTATGAGATAATTTTGAGCCCCTCTACAATAACCTCTCTCATTTTTTATTATCTTAGAGTTTTTTTCCCGTGGTGTCTAGTTTTTAGTTGATGGAAAAAGTGGCAAATACAAGCAGTGCAAAGTTGCAAAGTGGTGCAACTTTCATTTTGCAACTCGTGTGATCAAATACACTATTCCAACATGTCTGAATAGGTATATTTATAGTAGGCATGGTCCTCTTTCACACCCAAACACATGGAGTCTCTTTGAGTTATGTTCAACCAAATCGATCCTTTAAGAGTCCAAAGTGCAAAATGGCTACAAACTTCAACATGTTGTTACTTGCATAACATGATTCTTAGAAACTTCTCATCTGATCCTATGGGATTGCATTGGGACCCTCTACAAAAAAATCTCTCATTTTTCACTATCTTGGAGGCATTTTCCTGTGTTGGTCGATTTTCACCTAGAGAAAAAGTTGTCAAATGCAAGTAATTGAAAGTTGCAAAGTGGTGCAACTTTCATTTTGCAACTCGTGTGACCAAACGGGCTATTCCAACACATCCAAATAGGTATCCTTATGCTATGAATGGTCCTCTTTCACACCCAAACACGTGGAATCGCTTCGAGCTACATTCAACCAGATCAATCCCTTAAAAGTCCAAAGTGCAAAATGACTGCAAACTTCAAGATATTGTTATTTGGATACCATGATGCTTAGAAACTTCTTGTCTAATCCTATGGAATCATGTTAGGCCCCTCTACAAAAACCTCTCTCAATTTTTCCTATCTCAAAGGCATTTTCCTATGGTGGTGGATTTTCACTTGGGGAAAAAGTTGTCAAATGCAAGTAGTTGAAAGTTGCAAAGTGGTGCAACTTTTATTTTGTAACTCATGTGACCAAACATATTGTTCCAACGCATCCAAATAGATATTTTTATGCTAGGAATGGTCCTCTTTCACATTCAAACACGCAAAATCATTTTGAGTTATGTTCAACTGGATTGATCCCTTAAGAGTCCAAAGTACAAAATGGTTGCAAACTTCAACATGTTGTTACTTGGATACCATGATGCTTAGAAACTTCTCATCTAATCCTATGGGATCATGTTGGGCCCCTCTACAAAATCCACTCTCATTTTTTGCTATCTTGGAGTGGTTTTCTTGTGGTGGCGAATTTTCACTTGCAGAAAAAGTTGTCAAATAGTAGTTAAAAGTTGCAAAGTGGTGCAACTTTCATTTTGTAACTCATGTGACCAAACATACTATTCCAATGCATCTAAATAGGTATTTTTACGCTATGCATGGTTCTATTTCACACCCAAACATGTGGAATCGCTCTGAGCTATGTTCAATCAAATCGATCCCTTAAGAGTCTAAAGTGCAAAATGGTGCAAACTTTAGCATGTTGTTACTCGGATACCATGACGCTTAGAAACTTCTCATCTGATCATGTGGGATCATGTTAAGCCCCTCTACAATAACCTCTCTCCATATTTTCTATCTCGGAGGCCTTTTCCCATGGTGGAAAATTTTCACTTGGGGAAAAAGTTGTTAAATGTAAGTAGTTGAAAGTTGCAAAGTGGTGCAACTTTCGTTCTACAACTTGTGTGACCAAATGGACTGTTCCAACACATCCAAATGGGTATTCTTATGCTATGCATGGTCATCTTTCAAACCCAAACACACGGAATCACTCTAAGCTACATTCAACCAGATTAATCCCTTAAGAGTCCAAAGTGCAAAATGGTTGCAAACTTTAGCATGTTGTTACTCAGATGTCGTGATGCTTAGAAACTTCTCGTTTGATCTTATGGGATCGTGTTGGGCCCCTCTACAATAACCTCTCTTAGTTTTGATATCTCAAAGTGGTTTTCTGATGGTGGCGAATTTTCACTTGATAGAAAAAGTGTCAAATGCAAGTAGTGCAAAGTTGCAAAGTGGTGCAACTTTCGTTTTGTAGCTCGGGTGACCAAACAAACTGTTCCAATGCATTTGAATAGGTGTTTTTATGCTAGGCATGGTCCTGTTTCACACCCAAACATGTAGAATCACTCCAAGGTACGTTCAACTAGATTGATCCCTTAAGAGTCCAATGTGCAAAATGGCTGCAAACTTTATCATGTTGTTACTTAGATACCGTGATGCTTAGAAACTTCTCATCTGATCCTATAGGATCATATTGGGCCCCTCTATAGTAACCTCTCTCAGTTTTCACTATCTCAAATTCATTTTCCAGTGGTGGGGAATTTTCACTTGGGGAAAAGGTTGTCAAATGCAAGTAGTTGAAAGTTGTAAAGTGGTACAACTTTCATTCTACAACTTACATGACCAAAAAAATTGTTCGAATGCATCTGTATGGGTATTTTTATGCTAGGAATGGTCTTCTTTTGCACCCAAACATGTGGAATCACTTTGAGCTACATTCAACTGGCTTGATCCCTTAAGGGTCTAAAGTGCAAAAGGGAAAAAAACTTTGACGAGCTATTACTTGGAAATTGTGATAGTTACAAACTCTCTGTTTGATCCTATGGGATCATGTTGTGCTCCTCTACAATAGCCTCTCTCAGTTTTTGTTATCTCAAAGTCATTTTCCTATGGTGTCTAGTTTTTACTTGATGGAAAAAGTGTCAAATGCAAGTAGTGTAAAGTTGCAAAGTGGTGCAACTTTCATTTTGCAATTCATTTGACCAAAAAAACTACTCCAATACATTCTAATAGGTAGGTTTACACTAGGAATGGTCCTCTTTTACACCCAAACATTTGGAATTTCTCTGAGCTACGTTTAACCAACTTGATCCCTTATGATGGCATGCAAAACAATCAAAAAGAAAAACATACACATGACGATTGTGAAGTCTGAGTTTTCCACACAAAAAGTGTATGATCATTGATATAGAGTACCTTGTTCCTCTATTTGATGAAGAAGGTCTAGTTCAGTGGTTTTACTCATGATAATGTCAAATAAGGCCATGAAAGGCCATTTTGTAATCTTTCTTTTAGTTTTGAGTTAGTGTGGGGTCATTTGAGTCAATTATGTAAGTATGATAGGGAGTAGGAATAGGAAAATAACATTGTTAAAGGCATTGTAAGAGATTACTAATGTTGCCTCTATTGAAAATTCAGAATTTAGGCCTTAAAAGTAAGGTTAGACGAGGTGAAAAGAAGAAATTTCTTGAAAATAAGTTAGAATAGGTGGGAAATAGGGTGAGGTTGTGGATTTTGATGTGTTCAAAAGGTCTACAAGGACAAGGAGGTCAAAATTATGTTATGGCATGATGCCCTAGTTGGGAAAAGAGGGGTTTTGAATGAAAAAGAGAGGTTTGAGGGAGTAAAAGTGGGTAAAGTTAGGGGGCAGCATAATTTGATGGTCAATTAAGTTTCTTCAGGAAGAATGAAGAGTTTTGAAAGATTTTCTGAGGTTGTATGAGGTTTGGATATGGGGTTTTCAATAAACCCTAGTGAACTTTGAGAAAAGTGAGGTTTTAAAGGATAGTTGGGTTAAAGGGCCAATCACGCCCTAAAAATTATGGATTTCGTGGATTTGCAAATTGGTAAATGCTTCCTAATGTTGTTTTTCAATTGGAAGAGTTATTGAGAGAGTGTTACTTTGTTAAATAGACCTATTTGGGGGTCTAGGATAGTGTTGAGTTCATTTCTTATTTGTATTATAAATTATAACTTGCTTTCTCTCGAGTCTATTTGCTATACAAGAAATAATACTGCAAAAAATTGGCATATAAACCTTTTGACATGTTTAAATGGTGACGGATCAAGAACATAACAATTAATTTTGCACTATCAGGATTATGTTGTGAAAATGTTTAAAGACTATTCAAAATAAATGTTTGTATGATAATGTGTCAAGAAGTTAACTACTTCATCTACCCTGAATATTATGTTTTGCAAGTGTTGTGAAGATTATGTATCCTCTGCTTAATTGAGTTGTTCCAATCAAAGGATTAAATATATTGGAGTCTTTTATGATTAAAGTTATTTAGCATCAATCAATTAATATTCAAGACAAACCATGAAGGACAACAATGATCAATGCTACGGCTAACTAATTAATAAGTATACACATGAATAAGTCAAGCATGTACATGTGAACAAGGGAAGCACAAGTACTCAAAAATGTTGGAATTGACTAATTCAATCCACAACTCCCATGAAACACCTACTTGGAAATTACCTATCATAATAGAGAACATCAACAAGCGAGATTGTGCTCAATAACCTGAGAATTGTATTGATGCAAATAACCTAGATAATGTGAACAACTGTTAGTTGAATATGTTGTTGTATAGAGTTGATAAATAATTATAATGAATCAATCCTTATGAAAAGGATGAAAGCTATCACTAGATTAGGGTTATATTAGAACATGACAAGTGTCCTCATAGGAATGAATGAGACAACATGTTCTAATATTAGAAGCTTTAATCATGCAAAATGCAACTAATTAATTAAAGAAAATAATTAAATAAATGCACTCCTAAGTTTAGCTTAAGTGTAAAAAAGTATAAAGTGACCCAATTAATTAATGATTAATTAACTAATTAGGTGATGAATTTATTACTCTAACACCCCCCTTAAGATGAACTAGGAAGAAACTAAACTATGATAAATAAATACATGAATGGATGCATGAATGGGTCCTGCCCTAACAGTTGATGAGGTACCCATGTACAACATACATATCTCTCAGAAAAGGAGAAAGGGAGAAAACCACATGGGAATAAAACTCCCCTCCAAAATAGAGAAAAGAAAAGAATGTAATGCACTAATAGAAGAAGGATAGAAGGTGGATTGCATGATACCCCCCAAAGAAAACTTCTATCACATAAGTACATATACAATGGTCTCCATAGGAGAGATAGAAAGAGACTAGAAGACACCCCCACAATGAAGAAACTCATGTCACAATGGTGGATGTCTAATGTAGAATCCAGAAAGAGATCCTGAAGTGGAAAATAACATTCCTCCCCTTGGGAAGAAACGAATCCAAAGGATGATGTCGAAGAAACCCTATGAAGAGTGATGAACCAATATGTCTCAAGATGTGTGCCTCTAAAAACTGCTCACATATACACATGTTGGAAAGCGATGATGGCAATCCAAGATCTTGTGAAGATTGATGTAGAACAAGTGGCAAAGGCGATGAAAATGGTGGGCCAATAGTGGTGATGTGGCTATCAACAAAGAGGAGATGAATGTCCTCAAAGTAATCCTCCAGATCTACAATATAGGACTCAACAAACAAGGATGATATATCTATGAGACACAAATCCCAAGTAGTTATGTCTAGAAGATGTATGATGTTCTGTACTGCACTAAATCAATAGGGGCCAGGGATGTGGTGATGTTAAACTAATCAAGAAAAACATAAGATGTTGGTGTAGTCTCGATCTGGAGAGTGGGAACATGAATACAAGTCTCTTAACCATTGGAACATGCAAGACCTATGATATTCTCAAGCTCCTCTAAAGTATCATCATCAAAGGGTATGGAATCTGCATCTACAAGAGGGATGAGACAGTCTACAATAGGATTCTCTATGTATAGAGAGATTTGAGGGTCTCCACGGATCTCCCAAACTCATGTCCAAAGTATGTGGGGACATTCAATGTCTGATACAACATACATAGTGTCAAGATAAACACTAGAACATATAACCCCTACAATATGATCTACGATGTTTCCCCATGCTAAAAAATCACTGGTGTGTTTGGTGTAGGTATGAGTCCATACAAATAAGGAAAAATATCAAGCCACCTAAGATGTGTCAGGATGCCATTTTTCCAAGACTCATAATTATTCTTTCCCAAGTTGATTACAAAAGAATGAACAGAAAAACCCATGATACTCACTCAAAAGATAAAATCAGAGACTAAAACCCTCAATACTGATAAAGCAGATCAAATGATGTCATCTCATGCAAACAGATCCTCTCTAGGTGCTAAAATGTCCAAGTAATTAAGCAAAGTGTGAAAAAAAAAAAATTTGTATAAAATATACCTTGGGTAGATTCTAGAAAAAGTGCATGAATAGATCTGAAGAGCTCTGAAATACCTTTACAACACCGCTTAGATTACAAAAATCAGAGATACAGGCAAAAAGTTACGAGCTCGAAAGTGAAAAATGAAGATTTGAATTTGACTGAGAATAATAGGAATCACTAGCAAAATTTGATAATGATACCTCTACCATTGGAAATTTCACAGAATCATCTTTCTAATGATATCTTGTTTGCCCGATTTTGACACCGTATACCCAAGTTATGCCAAAAAGAAAACAATAGCTACTTTATGACAAATCAAGGCTAGGAGGGGGCTAGGAGGTCATATGGTTGATGAGGTCATGTTGACATCAGCACTTTAGGAGGTTAAATTTGATGGACATCTAGCCATCACAGCAAAAAAAATGCCCCCCGAAAAAAATTGATGGCAGAATATGCTTTGTCCCCTTGGGAATATTCCCTGGGCGTGTTGACTACCAAGATTTTTGCTATATGGGCCGGATTTTGCTTTTTAGTCACCAATTGTTTGATTTTTGACTACCAATTTTTTTTTAAAGGCTGACAACCTTCATTGAAAGTGCTACCGCTTTGTATTGCCCACCATGATTTTGAGGCCATGGGTTTTTTGCTACCGGTGTGGGCCTTGACGCTGCCATCGGTGGCTATGAGAGTCACTAAGTGGGCCTTATGGCCAATATGACCTACGCAAGATGTGACTACCTGCATAGGCTTTGAAACCTACCCCTTATATATATACATATATATATATTATTTCAAAAAACAATTTTTGATTTTGAATAAACAAAATTTTGATAATTTTTTTGTGATTGCAGTGAAAAAAATTATATAAAACCTAGAGCATTTTTTTTTAACCAGTGGGGAAAAAATTCAAAAAACCAAATTAATAAACCCTGTACCTATTGTGCATGTAAATCAAGGCACCCAAATCTGTACAAATATGTGTGCCTCTAAAAAAAAAAAATTCTTGCAACTGCTCAGATTTGAGCAAAATGATAGGCTATCTTAAGGTTTTGGCCACTTCGAACATGATGGCAACGTCCGTTTTGCTCCACGATGCACCAAAAAATTGCTCAAGGTTAGATCCCTCCAAAAATTGAATAGGGGGCTGTAGATTTGGGCTCTAATACCATGTGGTAATTGACTTATTCAATCCATAGCTCCCATGAAACACCTACAAGCGATTACCTATCATAATAGAGAAGATCAACAAGTGAGATTGTGCTCAATAACCTAAGAATTGTATTGATGCAAATAACCTGGATTATCTAAATAATTGTCAGATGAATATGCTATTGTATAGAATTGATAAATAATTACAATGAATCTATCCTTATGAAAAGGATGAAAGCTATCCATAGATTAGGGTTAGATTAGAACATGACAAGTGTCCTCATAGGAATGAATGAGACATGTTCTAATATTAGAAGATTTAATCATGCAAAATGCAACTATTTAATTAAAGCAAATAATTAAATAAATGCACTCCTAAGTTTAGCTTAAGTGTAATAAAACATAAAGTGACCTAATTAATTAATGATTAATTAATTAATTAGATGATGACTTTATTACTCTAACAAAAAAAATTTAAGCCTTGAAGTATACACTGTAAATTAATACAAAGTATATGCATGAATACAAGGTATGCACATGAAAACACGTAAGTTGCAAAGTATACATTGGAACACATGTAAGTCACAAAGTATACACGTAAGTTGTGAAGTATACACTTGAATACACATAACTCATATCTATTGAACCATGAATTTATAATGCAAATATGGACACCATCGATAAAAAGTATTTGTATTAACCAAATAGCCATGTAGGAATACATCAATATACGTCGATATAAGCATGAAATATAGGTACAAAATAGCCATATAGGCTTATGAGAATGTCATATAGGCATACAATGTCAAATATATCCAATGCAAAATATGTACAAAATTGGCATGTAGACATACAACAAAGGGCTTTGGAATCAAAATTCATTGCTCTCCATGCTCTTGAAATAAATTATTTCCATTTTCTTGTCGATCAGATGGCTATATGTTTGTCACTCATTTATGTTACATTCAAGGAGTGCTCCTACTGCTCTTCCTAGTGTTTAGTTATTGGTGAAGTTTTATTTGTTACAATAAGTAAATACATTAATATATAGAAATTACATTATAAAAAATGATATATTTAACAAAATAATCACTTACTGCCATCTCATGAACACTCTCCATGAGGGAAATATTCACATGCCCATGTTGAGGCATGTTGAAGCCCTGTATAAACCATCCAAATAGAAATTAAACTATGAATCAATAATAGTTTTCATTTTCACTAACTAACATCTATAACAATGAATGTAAATTGAAATTTAGTAATTTGCCTCATACCACCCCTATCAAAGCCATCGAGGATTCTATAGCAGATGAAACACCAATATCCATTTCCCTTGTCACATTCAGAGGTGTTTCTTCTTGCAATATCTAAAAATAAAACAACAAATTATTCAATCACAAAAACTACAATAGCGATCCACATCATGACTTATAATGTATTAGATAATGAACAAAAATTTGAGTACTTATTAAACTATATATTTCTAACTATCATGCTTACTATTTTCCCTATCCATATCTTGTTCAAAAGCACGTGTTTTTAGGATTTTACCCATAGCAGTAAGCCAGTGAAGCTTTTGATAAAATGCTTTTGTAGACATGTACAATAACTATGGTGGTATAGAGAAGGTAGTGAACTGTTTGAAAAAATGCCTCAAAGAAATGGTGTCTCATGGTGATGGAATGCCATTACAAGCAAATGCACGTCATGGCATTCTATCACCATAAGACTGCATTTCTTTCAGGAATTTATTTCAAACAATTCATTGCCTTCTCTATGGTATTATTGCTTACTATTATGCTTTGATAGAAATTTTTCCAAGCATCCATAGTTTGTTGGAAAGCACCTATTTTAGGCTTCTAGCCATAGCAACAAGGAAGTGAGTAGTTTGATAAAATTATTTGGTACACATGTATTGAAAATGTGGTATCATACACAAGGTGGTGAGCTATTTGAAGAAATTCCTCAAAAAAATGTGGTCTCATGGTGATGGAATGGCATTCCATCACCATGAGACCGCATTTCTTCGAGGCATTTTATCAAACTACTAACTTCCTGGTCTATGCTATTGCTTACTATTATGCTTTGATGGATTTTTTCCAAGCATCCATAATTTGTTGGAAAGCACCTTTTTTAAGCTTTTATCCATAGTAGTGAGGAAATGAACTATTTGATAAAATGCTTTGGTAGACATGTATGTAAAATGTGGTAGCATAGAAAAGGCGGTGAGCTGTTTGAAAAAGTGTCTCAAAGAAATTGGGTCTCATGGTGATGGACATCACCATGAGACCACATTTCTTTGAGGAATTTTTTCAAAAAACTCATTTCCTTGTCTATGTTATTGCTTACTATTATTCTTTCATATATTCCTTCCAAGCATCCATAGCATAGGCAAGGCAGTGAACTGTTTGAAAAGATGGCGAGTAGTAAAAAGTGGTCTCATGGAATGCCATGAAAAGAAAATGCATTTGGAAGTTGCTCCTAGACTTATTATTTATGCTATGTGAAGTAATTGCATCAATGCTTATGTTGAATTTCTAAAAAACTATATTGTAGTTGAAATTTTGTCATCTATCAACATCTAGTTATTAGTTATGGAATGTGAAGTAATGCTTTGAGTTTGAATTATGTGCAATGCAACGTAATCAATGATATTAATATAAACTACACAAATATATTAAGTACAATTCATTATTTAAACTCTTTATTTTTATTACTTACGTGTAGGTTTGAGTAAATCCACTGGAACTAGGAGATGTTCCCTCAAAACCTCCAACATTAGCATGTTCAACATCCAAAATTACATATTAAAATACCATTCGTAAAACAATGCTATTAACATGTAATAAATTTATAATTGTTTACTAATTACATAACCCACCAATAGGTGTATTGCAAAAATAAGTAGGTGTAGGGCTAGTGTATCCAGTCTCAAAAATGTGCTACAATTTTATTAAAATCATAAAAAATTCTAAATTAGTTAATCTTGCATTTCAAAATCAAAATTTAATAAATTAACTTCAATGAACATGCTAACTTTTACCTAAGTATCAATGTCATACACCTCATGAAAAATGTTAGTTTCCCTCTCCATCTCCATAGTTGCAGACAGATCCTATGTAGCAGCCTCTCAAGTGTCAGTGGGGTCATATGAGCAAGTCGCCCTGCAAGATTGACACAAATGGGTTTGAAGGCCACCACTCGAAGAATCCCCTAGATGGCATTGTAGAATAGGGCTAGCATGTTGGATAACACTCTAGGTCAAAGTGTTGATCACCTGCAATGTGTCTACGTCGGCACTCTCCTTCACGACAAAAGGGATAACAACATGCTCATGAGGCAGCCCAGCGAGAGGTTGTCTCCCTTTCCACGTAGGATACAATTTTGCACTGGGTCTATCGTGTGCTAACTCCCCACCTCTCCCCTAGAAGTCCCTCATATCAAAATAATCTAGAATTTTGTTGAATATGAACTCACATTATAGTTTCCTAAGGAAATACTGTGGAACTTCACAATTGTTCCATGGTGGGTAATCAAAAACCAAGCACCACCTATCATAAAAAAAGTTCCTAATTTGCTGGTGGTGGTACCAATGAATAGGAAACCTCTTTGCATTGAGGGTAAGATTTTGATTTGTGCGTGGGTTAGTGAATAATGAGCACAAATCACCTTTTGTAATTTTTAAATCCTTTACATCTTTATATGATAATTTATCTATGTAATAAGCCCTAGCCGCCTACCTCCTATCTTTCCATCCAATTATTTGTTTTCTAATTGAATCTATTTTTTTTAACATTTCTTTCAATGAAGTTACCAAGGTCATTCTTTCCATAGTTGAACCATTTTGATTGCTCAACCTCTCGCTTAAATCATCAATTTGGGTTTTGGTGTTCTCAATTTCACTCATTAAATTTTATTGAGTGTCAGGAGGGGTTGAGGGATTGGTGGAGGAGGTTGTTGTTGTGGTTGATTTTGTTGTTGAGGATTTTTTTTGCTGTGGTTGTTGAGGATTCTGAGGGTTTTCAAGTTGATTTGCATCTCCTACAAATTCAAAAAAATAAATATCAAATATAACCTAAAACTAACAAGTTTATAACAAAAATAAAACAATCCTTACCTCTCACACCTCCTCATTCACATGGCGAAATCTTGGCAATGAAATAGTAGCTGTTGATGAAGAAATTCACAAAATAGCTCTTCCTTGAACACGAG
The DNA here is from genome assembly GCA_007258455.2 of Sequoia sempervirens. Lineage (NCBI taxonomy): Eukaryota > Viridiplantae > Streptophyta > Pinopsida > Cupressales > Cupressaceae > Sequoia > Sequoia sempervirens. The sequence goes on along the minus strand of VDFB02281492.1, from coordinate 1,003,646,971 downwards.
TGTGGAATAATGGGGTTTTGGCCATGGGCGACAAACAAAACACAGTCACAAGTAAAAATGAATTCATTTTACCATTTTTTTTTTAAATAGGTCATAACGTGAGTGTGTTATAGGCTTGTTGTGGTCAAGCCTCAGGATCGACACACCAAGCCATAATGTGAGCATGTTATAATGCACTCGCATTATGAGTTTTAATTTGTTTTTTAAAAAAGTGGCCACAAATTGGTTACCCATCTCCATGCACCCACCCTAATGCAAAGTTAATGCAAGCTAGATCTAGGATTATAATGCACTCCAAATCAGAAATAATGATGTTCTAAATATAGGTTCACCAAAATGAAACAACGAAAATAGGTGTTCCACCTTTTGGGAGGTGGAACACAAACTAGGTGTTTAGGGACCTAGACCTATTTCTCTCAAGTTTCACTCAAGGAAACCATAGAGATCTCGCTCTAAATGTAGAAAGGGGGGAAGATATCTTGCAATAGGGTGTCCAAGGGTTTGATTAGAGACTAAAAATTGGTTTACCACCAAGCTAGGGGTTGGAAAGACAAGAAATGTAAATGACATGCAAAGTACCATGCAAAACCTAGCTAAATGACCTAGGAAATGAAACTGAAATGTAGAATAACAAACTAAGAATGAACAAAGGTGCACCTAGGAGAGTGATGAGATCAATACAAGCTTCAAAACCCTGACAACTTGTATTTTAGTGCCCACTGGGACTCATATGCCAATCTGGGTGATTTAGTCCTAGACTAGGTTTTTTGTGCCAAAACTGGAATCTGACAATGCTTAATTTGAATCTCCTAAAACCTAAAAAATGGTAGTACTAGGAATCATACACCCAATTTTTGGTGTATCAGTCCCAGTATGCTTTTTTGGAGGGTTAAGATATGAATTTTCTCTCCTATCTTTGTTCTTCTTGCCACACTTTGTTTTTAGGTCTAAAATTTTAATTTGCAACTTGTTGGTGACTTTTCATGAAGATGAAAACCTTGTGACAACTTGATGACTTTCTTCAACATTTAAATATTAATCTTCAAAGATCCTTCAAGCTCCAAGACACCTAGATCTACAATCACACATGTAGAGAGAGAAAAACTTGTTGATTTTTTAGGAAATGGGGGTTTTCCTTAGTCAAACCTCGTTTAGGTAATTAAACCAAATGATGAAACACTAAAATAAGGACATGAAACATGAAACATGAACAATGATACCTTGAATGATGTCTTGAAATATAAATCAACAATATAACATGAAATGGCCATGTAGTTCATGTAGATCTTCATCTCAAATTGGATGTGAAATAATTCTTGCAAATGCATCTTGAATACTACATCACATTACTAGCTCAAAAAAATGCTTGATGATTGAGTACCTTGACATGATAATGGATCTTGAATTTATGCAACAAATGATGAAGAAATCTACCCTTAAATGCCTTAGAAATGATATTGAATACTCTTTTGAAGTCTTGTAAACTCTTGAATTCTCTTGTGAACTCAAATTTTCTATAAGGAATCCTCTCATTGAAGTCTTAGGTGAAAATGAGTTAAATAAGGTTGAAACCACAATAGTGGTTTACAATTTGATGGAGGAAGAAAAACTCAAAAAAATGAGCCCATTGCAAAAAATCATGTTTTAGGGGTTCGAACAAACCTACAGGTTCAAGCAAACCCATTAAAATATTGCCCCATATTTCCCGCCCAAAAACTAAAGGGAAATGCATTAGGAAGGGGGGTTTTCTCAAACCCCTAGGGGTTCGTTCAAACCCCCCTTATTCCTCATCCCCCCCTGAGACACAAAAAAAACCTAAATTTTGGCACTTCAGAGCTCGAATTAAGGATGAAAATGGAGGAATCTTCACAAACCCAACTAGAATCAGGTAGTCCTCGAGAGCTATCCAACAAATATAATTTTAATATGTTTTGGTTTTATTATGTATTTGTTTTTTAGTTTTATTAAACATAGGTGTTTCATCGAAAATGAAGGTCTTTGTTCTACACATGTGGAAAAATAGTAGATTATCAAAAAAAAATTGAAAAATATGAGTGCACCGGATATTGAAGTTCTTGATCTAACAAAAAATCAATTGAATTTTGATATATACAAAAAAATTACACATTATACAGTCGCGCTATGTCTGAATTGTAATTGGTTTGGCTTTGAAACTTGATTAAAGAAAAAAATTCAATAAAAACTATCTAACCAAGTGGAAGCACTAGATATCATAGTTACAAATCTAAATTCGAAATAATTAGAATTTTATTCTTCATGGAAAAAATTTATGTGTTATACGATGTGCATCACTTTTTAAAATGTTGTTTTCTAAAAAAATAGTTTTAGTGGGAGATGGAAAAAGAAGTGCAATCTAATTCCAAAAAATTTGAAAAAACTATTTTTAGAATCTACAGACAAAATGTGATGAGACTCTAGTTTGCATCATATTCAAATTCCTCACGCTTTAGCCGCTATAGGTTCCTGAATGTGAAGATTTAGTTAAAAATAATAATTTCAGTGTCCAGTTTGGCCAAAAATTGTAAACCACTATTGTGGGATCACCCATAACCTTGTATTTATACTTGTTTATGCCAAATTTCTTGAAATTACAACACTACAAGTTGACATCATATCTCAGAGGATAAAATCCTTTGAGTTAAATTTGATTTTGGGACACATGGGACTCATACACCAGAAGTGGCGTATGAGTCCCATTAGGCTTAACTATGGGACATATTTTTCAAAAATGCTTAGAATGATGTAAAATTAGGATCAGGGCCCAAAAACATAGGTGGGACTCATATTCCCAAAAAGATGCATTAATTAAGGCTTGTGGATGCAAAATAAGGCCAAATAAGACATAAAGAAGCCCAATTATTTAATGACACCCTAGATTAGTGTGAAAGTGCGTTACAAAACTTTACAACCTAAATAAGGCATAATTAAGTTCATTTAGTTTACAAGGGTCCTAAACTTAATGTGAAGGTGCAAATAAATACACTTTACAACATTAAATTAAGGTTTAAAATTAGGTCTATTTAACTTAAAAGGGCCATAAATATAATGTGAAGGTAGAAAATACATTACAACACTAGATCAAGGTGAAATCAAGTCCATTTTAATGTTAAGCCTTCCCAAATTAAGAGAAATTGTACCATCTCCAAGAAGGGAGTACAATTTTCATTGTTACAATTTAGAAAGTACGAATATAATGAAAGACACCTTCAAAATTTATCACAACTATTCGTTAGAGAAAAAATTGCATTTCAATTTCATCATATTATCAAAAAATAAATGATTAGGTCCATTTTAATGTTAACCCTTCCCAAATTAAGAGAAATTCTACCATCTCCAAGAAGGGAGTACAATTTTTGTTGTTACAATTTAGAGAGTATGGATATAATGAAAGACACCTTCAAAATTTAGCACAACTATTAGTTAGAGTAAAATTTGCATTTCAATTTCATCATGTATTATCAAAAAATAAATGCCCAAATTAATCATAGGTTGGAAAACACATTAGGTTGTGAGTGATATGATTGTGCTTAGTTCAAGCTCAAGGGTGGAGAGTTTGGGGGGGAGTTTCAAGTGGGAGATACATAAAACTAATTAAATTAAACCCAAGGGTGACTAACCAATTAGGTTGTTACATGTAGAGGGTTTAACAATAGTATTAGGGTTGCAGGTTTCATAACACCGAGTGTTTTCCAACCTATAATTATTGTAATGAAAACCTTTTCTTATTTAGAGAGTACGGATGTAATGAAAGGAACCATCAAAATTTACCACAACTATTTTTGAAAGAGGAAAAATAGGTTTTACAAGGACCCAAAACCACAAAGTTTACATACATAAGATAAGATCATCAAAGTCACCATTAGCAGAAAGGTTGTAAAGAAAACAAAAAAATGACAAAGCCACAAACACCAGAAAAGCCAGCAAGGGCCACAAAAAAGACCCAAAAAGACCAGACAAAACGCCAACAGCAACTAAACTTGGGACTTTAAAGTTTCTGCAGTCTTAACTTCCAAGTCGTTCATTTCCTCAACCCCCATCTTTAAGATCTAGACCATCTAGGTAGTAGGAGGTTCTTTCCTCTGAAGGTTGGCACATGTCCTTTTCGATATACCTTGGTCCTCGTTCTTGCTTTTATTCTTGTCCTTTTCTAGATAAACAACCAACAAGCCCTATTGCGACTTCTCCAACTTTTCAGACATTGCATTGATGATAATGGCATTGTGCCTTGCCATTTTATGGTTTTGTTCCACAACATTTTTCATGTTATTTTTTATTTTAACAATTTTAACTTCCAGAGTCTAATACTTGTCCTCAATGTCATCTTCTCCCATTCTAGTATTGTTCTATTTTCGTTTTCCTTTTTCATTGCTAAGAGCAGACAACTTCAATTCCAGTTCCTCCAACTTGCTATTTAGAACCCTATTTCTATTATTAAGATCATTAATTTCTTGATAGGCCCATTTCAAAACCCTAAAAATGTCACCAACACCACTTCTAGCAAAGGAAAGAATATCCCCAGACTTAACCCAGTCTAAAATGAGGTTAACATCATCTAGATTAGGGGAGCTAGGAAATCTGGTACCATCAACTCTGAAAGAGGCAGGAGGGGTAGACACAGAGTTTCTGTTAGCTTCAGGGTTCTCAGTTTTGTCCTCCAGAGAGTTCGTAGAGTAGGAAACCAACTTATTGGCAGGGGAGCCCTTGAGAGCACGCTTCTTTAATGGAACCGGGTAGTCGGGGTAGATCTCAAGGTTAGCTTTAGCAATTTGGGGTTTGATAAGCTTGGTTTTCTTACCAGAAAATACAGGGGACGGGTGGGCTTCGACAATTCTCTCCTTGTTAAGCTGATTCTCCGCACCACCACTATCTGTTTCATAGTCCTCAAATGCTATGGAGGCAACTAGTTTGGATAAAGTTGGAAGGCTTTGACAGTGTTCATATATTAACCTAATAAGACCAGGATGAAGAATAAAGTATCTCCTGAGATTTTTCTTGTGGTCCTCAAGGCTATTGCTCAATGAATAGAATAGGTAATGAGGCAGAGAAATTTATACCTTATGGAAAAAGTGGTTAAGGATAGCAAAATGATGACCATAAACTCTGGTGAATCTCTCGTCCAGGGTAATATACTCCATTATTACATGAAGCACCTTTCTCCATAGTGCCTTGATGGTGTCTATTTCAAAATAGTTGTTGGAAATTTTGACCAATTTCATTTTCTCCTTTTCCTTCTTAGGGAATTTGATTACTGCCTCGTCAGAAAACCTTTTTTCGCAATAAAAATTCACACCCTCAGTGGACATTCTAGTCACCTCTCCTATAATTTTCTCATCTAGTTTCACCTTTCTCCCAAAGAGGATTATTTCTCCATTGTTCCAATTCTTCTCAAAATAGTCCATAGCCATAGTATCAGGCCCATGAAGTATTTCCAGAAATGGAACCAAACCACCTCTCACAACCTGTTTCCAGACCTTAGCATTCCTCATGTGCACCTCATAGCTATTTGGCTCAGCTCTTTTCCTATCCCCCCATTTTCATTTGCACCTCACTACAGACTCTACTAGCATCGAAAACCTATTGCAATTTTACACAACCATTCCAATCAACTCACAAAGCGTGTCACTTTTTCTTCCCATCTAAGTAATATGACATGGCCCTATCAAATCTCTTGATTTTGATGTACTTAGCCCTTTTCCCTTTAATCATTAAATATATTTTCCTCCTTCCCATGCGTAACATCATAATCTAATAAGGCCCTAACTTTAGCTCCCAAATCCCTAAAAATTTTCCATGTGTTCAATCCTTGCCTCTTTACCCCCTCATTCACAAAGTAATTCACCACGTTGTTAGCTTCCCTATAGATGTGTGAAACTTTAACTTTATCAAACTTATCTAAAATAGACTTTACTTCATCAATCCAATTCTTTATAGACCAGGAGGGGGGGTCCTACCTAGGAGATAGTCAATAATGTTTTTAGAGTCCCCTTCAAGCCATAAGTATTTTATATTTAAATTATGAGCTAAATTTAAAACTTGAAAAGCTGTTATAGCCTCTGCCACATGGTTGGTTTGATGACCTAGGGAAATGGCCATGGCCACCATAAAGTTACCATTTGAGTCCCTTAACACACCTCCACTTCTGTCCATCCCCGGATTTCCCTTCGCAGTGCCATCAAAGTTGGCCTTAGACCAACCATTTGGCGGAAAGGTCTAGCACACACCCTCCCTGCTTTTCTTAGTTGGCTTGGATGCCATAGAAACATTCATTTTAATATTCCAATCCTTAGCTATCTTTAAATCATAGGGAGTGCACACCACAACTTCAAGGTTAAGATCTTTTTGGGGAATAACATTGAAGTTTTCCTTTATAAGACTTTTTTTTTCAAAAACATTAGTCTCTGACATCTCCTTATCCCTGAAAAGTCTATTATTATGTTCTTTCAACACTCCCCAAAAAACAAAAGGGAAAATAAAATCCCATAACCTTCGAATGAACTTGGGATTTTGAGATGGAGCTTTCCATTGTGAAAAGAAATCTTCAATGGATAGGGGAAACACCCAAGAGATATTCCAGAGGGCTAATAATTTTCCCCAGATTATAGAAACAAATGAGAAATGGAGAAATAAGTGGTTAGCTGACTCTACCTCACACTTGCAAAGGTAACATCTATTGGGGATTTGAAATCCCTGTTTACAAAGATTATCCACCGTAAGCACCTTATTTTTAAGAAGAATCTAGAAGAAGATGTTGACTTTAGGAGTCAAGTGTTTAATCCACGCTTTAGACCAGAAGGGAGAAGGAGCTTGAGAGAGGGACAGTAAAGAGGCAGTCAAAGAAATAGATTAGTTACCCAAAGGGTTTTCCATCCAAACAACATTATCATCCATTTGAATCTATCCCAAACCAATAGCCCTTAAGGAAGATTGAAGCTGAGCCAACTCCTGACTAACCACACACAAAATCCACCTAGTCTCCTTCATACCAATAATCTTTGACAAGCTCCCCAAAAGTATAACTCAACCCATCTATTGAATCTTTCAATTTTGATCCTTAAAAGCCATCTATCCTCCTTTCGCTTCTAATATGCCATGCTATCTTCCAAGATCTTTCTACTAACAATCATATTATTCACTAACCACGAGGTAGAATAGGAGAATCCAACAATGCTTTGAGACACACAATTGGTCATATATTTACTTATTAAAATATCTTTCCATTCTCCAATAGATGAGAAGGATTCCATATTTGTTTGGCTAGAAGAATCTTATTAATCATTTTATTTTTCTAAGACCTAAACCCCCAAGGTTGGTAACCAAATCCCACCCTATAAGAGGCATCCTCTTTCTTTCCTCCACAAACCAAAGGAATATCTTTTCAATGGCCTTAGCATATTTAGTAGGAATTTTGAAAAGGCTTAAAGCATAAGAGATTTTGAAGAGAAGCTTCAAGAAGTTGAATTTTTCCAAGCTCAAAAGAGCTCCTTTCCATCCTGCCAACTTCTTTCTAAACCTATCAACTACACCAAAAGGAATCTAGAGGTTTAAGATAGTCCAAGATAAGAAGAGGGTAAGAATTCCACAAACCTCGATTCTTGCAATCTTGACCTATCTATGCCATTGAAGAAAAAAGGGAGCTCTGTGACCATATCATCTTCTCATACACGTCCAAAGTTTTTTTCACAATCTTAGCCTTATTCACTATAGATCTTCCCATCAGCATAGTATCATCAACAAACTATTGGTGAGAACAAATAAAATTAGTAGATGAAGGACTAAGACTAGCAAGAGACCTTTATTCAATCAACCTTTTAAGATTCCTTCCCAAGCTCTCAGCCATAATTGTGAATAGAATAGGAGAGATGGGATCACCCTATCTTAGGCCTCTTGAATTTTGAAAGAATCTGGAAGGAGACCCATTCACAATAATAGAGGTGGAGATCATAGTAACCAACTGATTCAACAATTGAATGACTTTGCTGCTAAAACCAGACACCCTAAGAATTTTAAATAAAAACTCCCAGTCAACATAGTCATAAGCTTTGGATATATCCAGCTTAAGAAGAAACCCTTCAGTTTTAGATTCCACAAGTGAATGGATATTCTCATGGACAGTGACTATAGAGTCTAAGATTTTCCTTCCAGGTACAAAACCATTATGTTGAGGGGAAATCAACGAAGGAAGGATAGTAAGGATCCTTGAAGTCAAAACCTTTGATATGATTTTATAGAAAGAGTTGCAAAGACTGATGGGTTTGAATGCCTCAAACTCCATAGCCCCGGGTTTCTTGGGAATAAGGACCACAAAAGTAGCATTTAATTCCTTAAGGAGCCTTCTGCACCCAAAGAATTCCTTAACAACATTCACAACATATTTTTCAACAATATCCCAAAACCATTGAAAAAAGAACATAGGAAACCCATCAAGGCCAAGGGCCTTATTTCCTTCAAAAGAAAAGACAACTTTCATGATTTCCTCCTTAGAGGGAATGGCAGCAAGCTTTTCATTATCTTCCCTCTCAACAACCTTAGGGATTTCCTCTAATAGAAAATATTGGTCATTATGATTGATTTCCCCATTCGCCGAAAGGTTGTTAAAGAAGAGGACAACTTGCTTTTTGATGTCTTCCTCTTCCTCAAATCTCATACCATTAACTTCTATGTTAAAAATTTTATTGGCAGCCCTATGTTTTGAGGCAGAAAAATGAAAGTACCTAGTGTTTCTATCTCCAACTGAGAGCCACAACACCCTAGATCTCTACCTCCAGAACTCCTCTTTAGCTATTATATCATGCAGTTTCACCGGTAGCTCATTTTCTTTAGCCTTATTATTTTCAATGTATCCTTCCCTCTGAATTTTGTCCTGGATCTCTGCAAGCTCCATTTGAAGTTAAGATTTAATGCCAAAAATGTTTCCAAAGGACTCTTTTTTCCAGCTTCTTAATTTGTGTTTAACTTCTCTCAATTTTTTAGAAATTCTGAGCATAGCAATACTTAGAACATCAATATTCCACCATTTCTCAATTTCATCAAAAATAAGGGGGTGGGACAACCACATTCTTTCAAATCTAAAGGGAGGTTTTTTCTTCACCTTTATAGGGTCCACCACAAAACTTATGGGAAAGTGATCCGACCCCACTCTAGAAAGAGCTTTAAGAGAACAAAAGTAGTTTATAAGCCACTAACAAGAAATTAAAGTTCTATCTTACCTTACTTGAATAAGTTCCTTACTGATTCTTCTATTCGAGCAAGTATACTAGGCTCCTTGCAAATCCAGGTCAATCAACTCCTTATTGTTGATGAATTCAAAAAGATCAGATTTACTCTCTTGATTCACCTGAAATCCTCCAAATTTCTCTTCATTCAAACTGGGTGTATTAAAGTCACCCATTATGTTGAAACCCAATGGTCATTATCAAAGATCCTACAGAAAGCAGAGAGCTCATTCCACAAAGATTTTCTAGCTCCTTTCCCATTGGGAGCATAGATATTTGACTGAATCCAACTAAAATTGTCTCTGATATGTGTGAATTTTGTAGCCACGTGATTAGTGCTCTCTAGCAAAGGTTCCCCTTTAATAAGATTTTGGTTCCAAAAAGTTGCAATTCCTCCTGACGCACCATCTAAACTATTTCCTTGGATTCCACAGCTCTGAAACATTTTAATATTCTCCACCTTTTCTTTGGACATTTTAGTTTCTTGGATGAGGAGAATATCAAGTTTGATGATCCCTAACAAAATTGTGCAAAACATCCCTCTTGTGAAGGCTACTAAGCCCTTTAATATTCCAAGACATAATCTTCATATCTTACCAGGGGATTGGAGAATCTCCAAAATGGTCTTTTGAACACCATCTACTATGTCCTGAAAGCTTTCATACTCTCTTTTCCATTTACCCGACCTTTTGCCTTGGATTAGCTTAGTAGCACCACAATCCACCTTTGCTCTTGTCCTGGTAACAACTCCACTCGGAGTATTCTAATTTTTTCTTTTCTCCTTTTTCTTTGAATGAGAGAGGACTTCTACATAATCGGTATCTTCTTGGCTCTCCAACTCTCTACCAAATTCCCATTCCTTATTATACATTCTTCTTTCCTCCCAAGGGAGAGTATCCATCTAGCCATTCCTAAACTAGTTCAAATTGTCACTCAAGAGTTCGGTGTTCTGGCTCAAATTCTCAAAGATGTCCTTGACAAAATTCAGAGTTGTTTTTTCCCCGAGTTTAAGAGGGTCACTCGAAGGGGAACATTATACAAAAGTAGTAGTTAGGATAGGAATGCCAATTTGAATTTGAATTTACCACAACTGTTACTTAGATTAAAATTTGAATTTGAGTTTCCTCATATGATAGAAAAATAATTGCAGAATGGAAAACACAGTGGGTTGTGAGTGATATGATCAAGGGTGGAGAGCTTGGGGAGGAGTTGCAAGTGGGGGATATGTAAAATTAATCAAATTAACTTGAGGGGTGACTAACCAATTGGGTTGAACATTACGTGTAGGGGGTTTTACAATAGTATGGTGATTGCAAGTTTCATAACACCTAGTGTTTCCCAACCTACAATTATTATAATGAAAACATTTCATAAGTGGTTAATTGGAGCACTCTACCTTATTGTCATTTGAGTTGCAAAATTGTATTTGGTAAAATATCTCCCTGGATCAAATTATATGTTTCCTTATAACTTTTGTGCAACCTTTAGGTCTTCTACCAATACTCAATTTTCTTTGGAAACATTAAAATACTCTTTGTCCTTCTAGTTGTAGATTGTCCAAAACCACTTGATATTTTTCTATCATATTATTTTCAAATAACTTGAAGCTTGATGAATGTGAAGAAATTAAATATTCAAATACCATAGAAATTTCATGCACTCCAATATCAATCAATACAACATGTGTTCTTATTTAAACATATTGTGAGGGTACACCATAATTTGGGGATGATCAATGTAGTCTGATAACATGCACTGAGATATAATCTCCTCCATCACCCATTTCTTCTAATGATACTTATGTTACTGCATCCATGGTTCCTTATGATTCAATAAAATAAGATATACTTTATCTTCAAGATATGGTTACTTGAGATGATTACTTGGTAGACATTGTAATCTTTTAGATTTGAGAGACACTATTGATTGTATTCATCTTGTCTTTGAGAGACTTGATTCTTCTTTAATTGTTATCAAGGAAAATTCAAACCTTCTTGTTCTTTCTCCACGTGATCATCACAATTTGATATGGGTTTGAGTACTTTTGAGAAACATTTGGAGGAGACATATTTCTCTTGAGAGGAGATATCTACATATTTGGATCTTATTCTTCATTAATCTTTTCTATATTTTGTATTGTCATCTTCATTAGTGTCACTTGGAAAACTTGACTTGGAAGTGGAAAAATTTGGCATCAACATATAGACATGAGAGCAATTTTCATAGATTTCATACATTTTGAGATTTCTTCCTTCATATTCGTTTTAGAAATGGTAAGACATCATGCATACCTTTGGTTTTTCTTCTTCCTAAGGTGAGGAACATTGTTCAATGATCATGGACCATATTCTAAATCTAGTTCCAAGCATCTACCATTGGGACAAATTCTACATTGAAAGGGGGATACATGGTCCCTTTTATTCTCTCCTATGTGGGCGATTTTCCCTCACATGGAGTTTTTTCAGTCTCATCTTTTAGAGACAATTTTCCTTGTAATTTTTTTTTTTGAGGACTTTTGTCCCTCTAAGATTTCTCCTTTGCTTTGTTTGTGATAAATTCTTTTGTTCATGGGTACCTGGAAGCTAAGACCCATCATTCTAGCTTTGCATATTTTGTATTTTTCATTCAAAACTGTAAACTGCATTTAATGGAGGTCTTAGTGTGAAAATGGGTATTTTCTATCTAATTTCTTCCTTTGTGGTGTGAATAAGGCACATTATCTAACTATTAATTATTTAGGACCTATTCACACATGTTAAGTTTACTTAGGGCTCTAGGAATCCTTCTAGAAGTTTCTTATACACATGTGATCCTATCCTCTAGTTGTCTCATGTCATAGGATTAAAACACTTGTCATCATCCTAGTTTTTTCTACTTCCCATCCTTTCATGTATAAGAAAGGACTCATTTGTACATTTACAATTATTTGATCATTATTGATCTATCACATTTGCATCCATTATTGGAAAATTTATCCTCCCACCTTTCTCTCTTGTAGAAGGATATTTTGGTTTTTTAGGTCATCCTAGGAGATTTATTCCTTGAGTGACTCTAACATTAGGTGCTCCAATACATTGGTGAGGTGCTTTATAAGTTAGCACTCCCACCTTCTACTAAAATCCCTATAAGTAGTTTTCATTATGGACAAGTAAGATCATAAGTTGGGTTCCAAATTTTATGTTAATTATTAGGTGATATAATGTATTGTGAGGTGGTTTACAAGTAATCCAATAATTTTTTAGGTTCTTATGAGGTTGTGTTAGTTGACAATACTCTAGAAAATCAAGTATTGACCCAAAATTGCATGAAACAACAAGCTGATTATAATGACATAGAGTGTATCTTTGACATTGGTGATTGGAATTTTATGTTTTCATCCCTATACAAACCTTTCATTATGTTTCTATCTCTACCTCTCCCTCCCTTTCTCTTCACATATATCTCTATCTCTATCTTTCTCTTCTTGTATATTTCTATTGAGATCCCTCTTTCTTTCTCCTCTCTCTATCACTCCCTATTTCTCTCTCCCTCTCTATCTCTCCCTCTCTATTTATCTATCTCTACTTTTCTTTGTTATTCTATCACTCTATTTGCCTTTGTGTCTCATTATCCTCTCCCCCTCTTTATATCACCTTATATCTCAATCTCTCTATCACTCTATCTCACCATCTCTCTCTCTCTCTCTCTCTCTCTCTCTCGATATATATATATATATATATATATCCTCTCTATCTCCCTATCTCTTTATCTATTTCTCTTCCTCTTCCTCTCTCCTCCTCTATCTTTAGACATGTATTCCTCTTTATCCATTTATCTCACTCCCTCTCCCTCTCCCTCTTTATCTTCCTAGACCTCTATATCTATATCTATTTTCCTATCTATCTTTATGGATCTATTCATATCTCTAAACATAACATGAGTCTATTAGTGTTGGAGCTCGATTATCTTCTTGATTTAGAATACTTTTTAGTCATGTTTGGATCCCTATAAGTGGATTCATAGTTTATTTGAAGCTATCACTTCACCATTGAAACCTTTATTGCAAAAAAAATATCATTTGTTAAATGGCCTAACAATTGACCTCATGTAATTCACAAATGTATGCAAAAAATAGAACAATCTATTTCCCTAACTGACATTCCAAACCTCTTCGACATACCCATTGCACACCAAGGTGCAATTGCTAGTATATTTTATTTTAAAGATTTGGATTTCATCTTCATATCTAGTGATTTCATCACTTTAATTGAAATGGAATTAGATTATCATTTTTAAATTTATATTTCTTAAATTAAGATCCATTTTTCTTATTGTAAATTGTATGTTAGGGTGACATTTCATAGGTTAATTTTAATTAAAAACATATTTTGGATCTAAAAATAATTATTTAGCAAATCTAGAATACAATTACAAAAGGATCAAAATAATTACATTAGCAGTGCATGTTTGTTTGTTTTTTTGGACCTTAGTTCATTGTCATTCAATTGATCCACTTATAAGGATAACATTCTCTTCACAATTTAATAAATTCCCTAAAGGTGCTTCTAAACACCACCAAATATTTAGTTGTATCTTTATGTTGGCTCCTCATATTTTATTTTTCCTATGGTTTCTTGTTAGGTGTTTGATTTTAATAGTATACACATTTTACAACTCTAACACATAATGTTTGCACACATATGTGCTTCTAAGAATGTCTTTCATTTATATGTACTTGATATTAGATCACTAGACATCCATGTATGCTTCTATCCTTTCTCATCCTATGATATGTTTTTCCATGTCTGTTTTTATGTATTGATGCATCTAGGTGCACAAGAAATCAACATCGACCAAACATATTTTTAGCTTAGATTTCAGTTTTTTTTCAATTTTTATGTGTTTTTGGTGTTTTCTATAGTAGGAGTTTTGATGAAATTTTGGCCAAGTCAAAAGTTCTTTGTGTCATGAAGCTTAAAGGGTGTCTACAATTTCAATACGATGAAAATTGGGGGAAAAAGGAGAAACTTATGGAGTTGCAAATTTTTAGCCTGCATCTAGCTTTGTGGAACTTCTCGTTCGATTCGGATGACCTCTAAATCCCTCCAGGTTCACTTGGCGCTCATTTTTACCAAAAAGTCTCTTTGGGAAGAACTTTATCTTGCATCTGAATATATCCCATTAGACCTTGGATTCCCACATGTCCCAATCCCCGTCGATGGTCGTGAATCCCCACAAGGGAAGAGTCATAGAAATTTCTACATCAAGTGGATACATCCACATACCCTACAAGTTTCCACATTTGAACTTAATTTTTCAGCAAACTTTCCTTGGTGAAGTTTTCTTTCACTACCAACCACGTCTTGATGGGCTTCAAAATTCCACAGTACCTAGTTGGGCCTAGTCTTCCCACAAAACCACATGGGACTTATCGTCTTGTGCCCTTGGTGTATGGCGGAACTTCATGTAGGGTCGAGATGTGGTTTGATGAACCTCGTATCTCTACAATATCTTGATGGCCATAATTTCTTCAGCGCTAGTTCGATGAAGAGGTCCAACTTCACTAACTTTTCCTCACATCGAAGAGGAAATATGTTGGCAAATTCTTGAGTTCGTGAACCACCTAGTTCATCATCAACACAATTTTCCAAAATCCAAGTTCATCGAAAGGAGATTCTACCAAAGAGATTTGAAGAAGATCAATTTTCACTGAGAAGCTTGGATCACCGAATGGTAAGTTTGTCGATGCCCATGACCATGGAAATGCCAAAATTGTTTATAAGCCCATGGAAGCACTGAATGAAGACAATTTTGGCAAGAGTACCAATTCACGTTCTTATTTTGCTGAAGAGAAATGACCAAAACGATGAAACAATAGAAAAAATAACATGGGCAATTGAATGTCAGAAGCAGTCAATACGGTTAAGCGGCGGATCATGCAAATTATTGTCTGAAAGCTTTCTCTGAGAGTGCAGCAAGCGCTTTTGATGGCAACGGCGTTCTGTGCGGCCTACCCATTTCAAATTACTGCAAGATCATTACTACCATTCTCCTTACCAAACTGTTTGTCAGTCCGTTTCAAAACAAGAGAAAGCGGCAAAATTCAAAATTTAAAACTAACGGCAGTCCGCTACCGTCCGTCATCCCTCCTTCCTCGTATCTGCTACTAGCCTAGTTCGGATGTCATGTATACGTTTCTGTATCGGATGTCGAAAACTTGTACTGCACAGCACGTACAAGTTAATTCTGTCGTCTTCAACTTTTAAAAAACAGCAATGAACTAAGGCGGGTGCCATGTGATTGTCAGTACTCCCGAGTGTTAGTACTCCCGCGTATCTGCCTGCAACTCAATGACAGGTTTCCTCTTGCGAACGTACCTGCAAACCGTATCTTGTGTCTACCTGCATTATCCCGATTCAACTTGTGGATACATGAAATCTGAGCCCAGTCTAGTCCTATCACCGGTAATGAAAACATAGTCTAGTCCCATCACGGATGATGAAAAGAATAGTCTAGTCCTATCACAACGATTACAACGTGTGGATATAAACTATTCTCTTTTGTTCTTATTTCGCTATTCAAAATTTAATACTGTTTGTCAAGCATTCATTTAAGACATTTAAAAGGTATTTATTTTTATTTATTTACAACAGTTTGAAATTTTATTTAAGAATATTAAAGGAGCAATCAATATCAAATATTTGGATTTAATATTCTTAAAGAAGTAAGAAATTTGCATACATCATCTACAACCATATATTTGCTATCATATATTCTTTAAAAATGCATGCATACATACATTCTCACTTGCACACACACACAAATGCATCTACAAGCTATATAATCCCATAATTTCTATACTTGTAATACTATCTTTTATAATTACATATTTGTAATAATCATATAATGAAGGAATGATAGTAGAACAACAATTGATGCCTTAAAGGAATCAATCTAGAATCCCTTATATTGCAAGCACAACATTGTGCCTATAATCCAATAACAATGATCAATTAGTACCTTATTCAACAAGCACCAATGCTGAATTAAACACTAGGTTCTCCACATCCTAACTAAAGCTAGATTTAAATCATTTCATATTAAACCAACTAATGGCTCTCTCAAATAACCAACAAATCATTGTTTCTTAAACAATCACACATCTTCATATAGTACCACTACTTAACCTAAATAGAATTAGCCTTTACATTCAAACCATTAATTGAAAAACATAGAGACAATGGTACAAATGCAACTAATGGTATGCTAAACATGCAAGTGCAAGTGCAAATTCCTCAAATAAAACTTATAATTTTGAAAGAGTAAATAAATAATAGAATAGCTACTTAACAATGAGACTACTCATACCTCTACAAATAATTCAAATATGCATTTAGCACAAATCAAGTTTTCATAATCAATTTAATACACCTTTTATTAAAAAAATGGTGTAGCATCCATTCAACCATGCAAGAAAAAGAATTTGAGTGTTCATAATTTAGCCTGGAAATACATGTACTTTAAAAAGATTTAGAAAGTTAGAATTATACTAACCCAATAGCACCCTAAAATCATACTAAAATAAACCTTGAGATTTATTTGATTTTGGAAAGATGTAATTTTCTTGAAAAAAAGGATAATGAAATTAAATGTGATATCTAGAGAAGAGTTTTAGGGTTATCAACAATATTAAAGAGGTGATAACTATGCTCTTTGGAATAAGGTAAAATAACAATTTAATTTTTATATACTACAAAAAAAAAAATTCCACCCCTATACATAAGATTCTAATAATAATAATAATCGTATTCATGTAAAGCAACACAATACATTACTAAGACCACAAATTAACATGTTACCTTCTCAATCTATGACTACACTTGAAAACATATAGCTATTTATAATTTGTGTGAAGAGCTACCTATCTTAACAATACCTAAGGAGTTAGCCAAAACCATTATGTGAGCCAATATGACATGATCTAATAGACCACTTTGTTTTTATTCATTGTAGGAGATAGCTATTTATTTGAAGTATCAAAATTAGGCCAATTCATTCAAGGTATATCTCAAAAGTAAGTTGTAGTATATTTGTATAGCCACAAGGTCTATTTCATCTCATCATACTTTTTAGTATCTACCATCAAATCTAATTCCATTGATCAACAATGTTCCTAAGAAGTGATATTATAAGGTTTTAGTAAATGTTATCAAGAGTCATCTATATGTCCATCTTATATATTCTAAGTTAATTAAGTAGATTTTTTTATTGTGATATTATTTTTCAACATTTGAAAGTATTCAATAGCATTTATTTAATATATTTAAAGGTATTCATTTATAAAAAATATATATATATCTAACTAGAAAGTTGAGAAATAGCTTGATATTTTTGTGGTGGCTTCTCGAGAATTAATGATAAAATAAATGAAGGTAACAATGATAAAATTTTAAAAAGTTATTTTATGCTGAAACTAGGTATTTGTTAGTCAAAATGGAAGCCTGGTTCCATAATGCTTCTAGGTAGAAATTTAAAAACTTGAATTGTAGTAGTTATAATGTGTATGTATTATAAAGAGTATTGTTCTATTTTTTATGTGTATTAAATGTTTTTTTTCTAAATAATTACCTTTACTTTTTTTAATGTGCCAAATAGGATAAGGCGAGATGTCTCCCCATGTCCTCAATTCTTCAGAATGTTTGGAACATCAAGGTGTCACCCAAACCTTCAATGAGACATCAATATGGAACTCTACTTGTCCTTTACATAAATATGCACCAAATAGACTAGGGTGTTCAATCATGAAAAATGGGATAGTTGAGTCTCAAGTTCCCAAATCCCTAGAATTTTTTTAACATCAAAGGAATCACCTAGGTCTTTGGTGAAACATCATTGAAGAACACTAGTTGTCCTCTCTAGATAAATAGTGAATTATCTTAGACTATTTGTATTTATTTTGAATTTATGATGTTTGAAATTCTCTTAGCATACTATATATCTATTGGTGCTTATAATTTCTTCCATAATAATATTCAATAGGGGAGAGGACCCAATAGTTGTGTACCCTAACTTCGAGCTTCTAATTATCCTACGTGGAATTTTCAAATCACTTCCAATTTTTTACAGTAGCTTACTTGGCAAGTCCCCTACTTATAACTAAGGTTTCAAGGCCACATCATCAAATATGATGCCACATCAACATGCTTTTTGTCAAGGTGTCCAAAAAGACCCCAAGAAAAAGTGAGACCAATACTTGTGCATTCATAGCATGTTTTATTGAGCACTAATGTGGAATCACATGATTGATTGCTTTTTAGATCAAAGGAATACATTTTGTTTAATTATAGGTAGTCATCATCAACACTAACAACTTTAAAGTCACAACTATTGATATAATATTGATTAAAAATATTACACATTATATAAACAACTACTATCACAACTATTGAAACATGCTCAGGTACTGAATCAAAGGAATACATTTTGTTTAATTATAGGTAGTCATCATCAACACTAACAACTTTAAAGTCACAACTATTGATATAATATTGATTAAAAATATTACACATTATATAAACAACTACTATCACAACTATTGAAACATGCTCAGGTACTGAATCTTCTCCCCTATGTTATGTTATTTTATATATATGTGTATATGACCACTATTTCAAATACTACACCCACACGTTTTAATATTGTGATAAAACATACCGTGTCAAAAAAATCAGAGTGCGCCGCACGTACAAGTTAATGAACTTAGATGAGTGCCATGTGATTGTCAGTACTCCCGCGTGTTAGGACAACGCAAGTGTCACTGAAGCAAAATTTCAGTTCGAGTGGGTCATCTAGCGAAGGGCTATATAAGGACCCCAATCATACCCGCTTAAAGCAAGCAAAATCATTCATTGCAAAGCATGGCGATTCGTCGAATGAGAGGTGTCGCAATCGCCTTAGTAGTGGCTCTGCTGTGGAGCGGGGCATCTGCGGGAAACATAAGCGTATATTGCGGGGCAGCATACTGACGAAGCTTCTCTTTTCGACACCTGCGAAAGCGGCAACTTCGAAATTGTGATGCTCGCGTTTCTAACCACGTTTGCAATGGCCAGAATCTGGTGCTCAACCTGACAGGCCACTGCGATCCCTCTTCTGAAGGATGCAAAGTGCTGGAGAACGAAATTAAGTTCTGCTAGTCCAAGGGCATAAAAGTGTTTCTGTCCCTCGGAGGACCCGACGGAAAGCCAAATATCACCTCCGAGGAGGATGCGAGAGACGTGGCTCACAAACTGTGGCACGATTATCTCGACCCGTATACTCACACGGGGCCTTTCGGAGACTTTGCTCTGGACGGCATCGACTTCGCTATCGAATCTACGACGAAGCACCTGGACGTTGTGGCCACGACCCCGAAGGGTTATTTCCCAAAGCCCTCTCTCAGCGCCGCTCCGCAGTGCGCCTATCCCGACGCAAATCTCATAGAGGTCTTGCAGACTGTGAAGTTCGACTACGCGTGGATCAAGTACTACAACCAACCTTCCTGTCAGTATCCTTCCAATGCGGACAATTCATGGTATCATTGGGCCTCATCTTTAGCAGAGAGCCTCTACTATGGCCTTCCGGCTGCCCCTGGTGCTGCCCCAGTAGGCGGCTATATTGATCCGGACATACTCATCTCTGAAGTGCTGCCTCAGGTCAAGGCTTTCCCAAAATATGGAGGAGTCATGCTGTGGAACAAGTATTGGGACGAGACAACCAATTATAGCTCCATCATCAAATCTCACGTATTAATGAAGCCCTCCCTCGTTGATGTGCCTTCCTTGGCTTCTGTCTGAGAAGGGAATATGTATGTAGTAACGCTTAAAATAACCGTTGAACTTAGATACTGCTCAGCCTGCTTTTCTTCACCTCTGTGATGAGTGGAGATTTAAGATATGTAATGATTTTATATAAGCTATGTATAAGGTAATGATATTAAGATATGTAATTATTTTATATAAACTATGCACAAGGTCATATTAACGGATGGTAAGTTTGGCACGGACGTGTTCCTTTTTTTTTAATTAAATTCTACAAAAGAGGATATGTCAAAAGAAGTCTAGTAATTCTCATTATTACATAGTTTGTGTATATATATATTTAAGTAATATTAGAGTAATATATTTGTATATATTTTAATATAAGTAATGTAAACATATTATTCACTAGGCACTATTATACTACTGTATAATGTCTTTCGGTTTCAAAATATCAATGATGTTTAAATAAATATGTTCAAAGTATTGAAATATTTATTTATCACCATAGATCTCTTTCATGTGTATGGATTTGATCATTACATGTGTGGATCTAGTGTAGTCCATTGATTCAATCCAATTAATAGATTGAACCTTTATATAATGATTATTACTTTCGATTATGCTCAATATGTCCTAACATAAAAAGGTATTTTTGGTACTTGTTATTTTTCACCTAGTAAGCACAATTACTTCTTGATGCCAAAGCATGTTAGTACACTAATTTAGTGGTTTGGTAAAAGATGGAGGACAACAATGTCAACATACAAAGAGTTCCTAAACACTCGTGTGTTGTAGATCCCATGACAAATATTATTGATAATTCATACAAGTAGTAATGATTGATCATGTTGAATAATCTAGCATGATGTCTAAAATTAACTAGGATTTAGCCTTTTAAATATAAAATAATAGTCGTAATGAAGGGTAAATTCAATGAAAAATGAGGCTTTGGATTTGGAAGAAAAGGGATCATTTTGTGTGTACAAAATTGATGACGATCACTCTCATGAATACATAACTATTCCAAGGAAGGAAAGTGTTAAAATTATGTATCAACACCATTACATGGAAATGAGTGTAGAGAGAAATGGAGAATGCTTGGATTGTGTTCTACTACTCAATTAATAATGCAACATCTACACTCAATATTACACTATGTCTAACCAAACAAAAATGAGTAATATATTAACATGAAAAGTGTGAGATATACATTATTCAACATTACATTTTACTTCCAATTTGACTGTATGCAAAATTGACTATGAGATCGCATCTCAAAGTAAATACAAGTAGTCTTCATAGTAAAATAAATTTATTCAAACACTCATAAAAATGAAATAGATATGTATGATGATTTCACTTTGGTACTCTCTTTTTTGTAATCTAGCAAACCCAAAAAATGAAAAAAATCAATCTATAAATTATAGAGGCACTAAAATTAAGAATATCATGATTATAATTAAAAGCAGAAATTACTAGAATTGAAGGATACCACTATAATATGGCTCGATCTAATTTAAAGTTTCCAATTTGAAATTTAATCTATAAAATAGAAATGGAGAAATACTCCAACAACAAATAAACTAACACAAATCAAGCCATAGTCATAGCACAGAGATTTATGCGGAGAAAACCCTTTTGAGTTAAAAATTCCACCAACAAAAGTGGGCATTTGTATTATTCTTGAAAGAGATTACAATACTTAAAATTTCCTCAATCATGCATCCAATCCAAGAGTATCTTTGTGCCTACAATTTCTCACAATGTCTGCATCTCAAGCTCTCAATATGTAGACTCATGGAGGCTTAAAATACCACCATAAAACATTACCATGGGTCAAAACAAGGTTCCAATATACTATGGTAAAAATTTAATGCAACACTTTATATGCTAAAAATAGTTTCTTACATGACTCTTACATCCTATTGTAGGTTGTCATAAAATTCCTATAAAAGAGGAGATGCTCTTACATGCATCATAGAATATCTATAAATTATGCAAAGGTTCTCTTACATGTGTCATAGAATATCTATAGTTTATGCAAAGGTTCTCTTACATGGTTCCCTATTTTAGGCATTACAGTTGTCATAAGCTCTATCATATCATCCTTAAAAATAAGCTTTCCATGTTAGATCACTAAATAGGTATTTTTTGACAACTAATACCTTATCAAGATTGTTGGCAATAACTTCATACAAAAATTGGATGGTTTTGTGTATTGCAAAACGATATTTTAAGTTTATTCAAATTGTGGCTAGTTTTAAACAAGAACTCCACTTTAAATTGTCTTTGGAACTAATAAATCTATCAATTCTAGTTTCGGAGATTTTGAAAAGAGAAAATGGAATAGCATTTTAGAACAAGGAAGTGCCCCTTACTTCTCTATTAAATAAGGATAAATTTTTAGTAGTAGATATAGTGAATAGTAGAGTAAAATCTAAGGATAATCAAATAAACAACATATCATACTAAGACAATCAAATGTCAAAAAAGTGGATCGGTCTTACTCTTCCCCTCATTGACACCCAAAGAAAGTGAAGAGAGTCCAAGTGGAAACCATTCCAATTGGGATGGGCTAAACATTATCATGATGGGAAATTAAGAGATAAGCATAGTTCGTATAGTGTAGGATGCATTATTTTCAAATTGAAAGGGGATAATTTCTATGAAGCATCAAAACATATATAAAAATGAATTAACAGTGAAGATAAACTCCAAGAATTTCTACCTAAATTGTATATTTTATCAAACCCAAGAATTCCTAAGGTAGTAATTGAGGGAGACTCCACATTAGTCAAAATTGCATTAAGCTCAAATTCTCTATAAAGTTGAAAACTCCCATCTATCCTTTTGGTTATATAAGGAAAGCTTCTAAAATTGGATGACTACATCCCAAACCATTTGTATCATGAAGCCAATGTGGATGTAGACACCCTTGGCAACTTGTAAATTAACAAGGAAGAAGATCCTAGTTTTGAAACATATGATAATAGTTTGTAAGGCATCGGATTAACAAATTTTGAAGTAACACCATAATCCTTTTCACAATTCTCATTGTATTCTCATGTATAATTTTAAATTTAACAAGATGCTACATCCTACCTTAATAATTATTTGTAAATATTTCATCTCACCCCTCACAATAGTGGTTTACACTTTTTGGGAGATCTTGATTTTTGCTAAAATCACACATTTTTAGAAAATATAATTATTTAAGCCTTGAAATGTTTCATTTAAAGGATTCCAATTGAAGATGGTTTCATCAAACCACCTTATACCAAGCCCCCTTGGATAGAACCCCACTAGTTTTAAACCATACTTATAACGGAGTCTCCTTTACACCTATCAAAATGTTGATAAAAAACCACTTTTGATTTACCATTTGGGGGATCAAATGTATTCATTTATATTTTTTTTTTGTAAGTATGTAGTCCTTATTATAAGCTTCCAATAAATTATAATTTTAATTAAATTAAATTTGATTATTATATTTATTTTTTTATTTCTTGTGAATGTAGGTTTTTCACCAAAAATCAAGCTCTTTGTTGTGCACGTGGAAAAATAGAAGATTATCAAAAAAAAAAAATTAAAAATATGAGTGCACTAGATATTGAAGTCCTTGATCCAAAAAATAAAATAAAATTGAATTTCGGTACATACAAAAAAAGTTACGCGTTATACGATTGCGCTATGTCTAAATTATAATTGTTTTGACTTTGAAACTTGACTAAAGAAAAAATATTCAATAAAAAACTATCTAACCAAGTGGAAGCACTAGATATTGGAGTTAAAAATCTAAATTTGAAAGAATTATAATTTTATCCTTCATGAAAAAAAAGTTGTGTTATACGGTGAGTGTCACTTTTTAAAAATGTTATTTTTTGAAAAAAACTAGTTTTTAAGGGAGATGGAAAAACAAGTGCAATATGATTCCAAATTTTTTGAAAAATATATATTTAGAATCTACAGAAAAAATTTCATGAAAATCTAGTTTGCATCATCTTCAAATTCCTTACAGTTTAGTTGCTATAAGTGCCCGAAAGTGAAGATTTAGTTAAAACAAATTATTTCAGTGTCCAATTTGGCCAAAAATTGTAAACCACTATTGTGGGATCACCAATTATACAAATGTATAACTCTGCAAGAACTCGAACCACCTCGTGTCTCTAATTCAACTTTTCCCTTTGCAGAGCCTATTTATTATCTCCCATTGGAATCCTAAAGCTACTTATCAAAAATATGGAATAGACACACATATTCATCTATTCTCTTGTTAAGTACAAATGAAATTTTTGGGCCTCATAATAGAGCATTGGCTATAGTGTGTTCAAAACAAAACATAGTATTATGGGTCTTAGGGGAGTATTTATTGAGGATGGACCATAGATATAAGGTGACTCAAATATTGAATATATATTGTGTATTTTTTACTTGATATGGAAATAACCCACGATACTATGTTCTACTTTTTGGCCAAAGTGGACATTGAAATCAATTTTTTTTACAAAAATTTCACATTATGAAACCTATAGCAACTAAATAATTAATTACTTTTGGAGATAATGTGAACTAATTATTTATGAGGATATGTGTGTATATTTATGAGACATGCTGAATAATCTAGCATGATGTCTAAAATTAAATAGGGTTTAGCCTTTTACATATGTTCAATAATGATCATAACGAAGTGTAAATTCAATGAAAAATGAGGCATTGAATTTGGATGGAAAGAGATCATTTTTGTGTGTACAAAATTAATGAAGATCACTTTCATGAATATATAACTAATCCAAGGAAGGAAGAAATGAGTTTAGAGAGAAATGAAAAATGATTGGATTTTGTTCCACTACTAAATTAATAATGCACCATCCACACTTAATGTTGCACTATGTCTAACCAAACAAAAATGAGTTAAAAAAAAATACAACATGAAAAGTGTGAGATGTGCAAATTATTCAACGTTACATTTTGCTTCCAATTTAACTTGTATGCAAAATTGACTATGAGACTACATCTCAAAGTAAATACAAGTAATCTTCGTTGTCTCCTCAAGTGAGTGTTGAATCCATAAAACCCACGAAATGAAAAAAGGTTCAATCAGTACAGTTCTAAACTTTACAGTAATACATTTTAAATTTTATATTAAAGATAAAACTGTGTACTCAATTTACATCACACGTTTTAATAGCCCCATTGTCTTCTCCTTATAAAAGCCGAGTAAAAAAGTAAATGTCTACGTGGAATGTTACTCCCGAGTGTGGAAACCTGCAATAGGACAATGTTATCTTCTCTTTAGCATGCTATCATTACTACTCCCACATGTTATACCTAATATTTGTGATAGGATAAAACTTACCTTATTGAATAATAATAGTGCATGTTAATTCATTAATGAAAAAACTATACGAACAAGGATGTTGTGGTGTTTAATTTGAAAATAAAGCACACGAGTAAAATGAACATCGTTGGGCAAGTAATCCTGCATGTGAAACTTTGACGCCAACGCCAGGGAAGCAGAATTTCATTGCAAAGAATGGGCCCCAATCCCACCCGCTTAAAGCAAGAAAAATCATTCATTGCAAAGCATGGAGAGTCGTCGAATGAGAGGGGTCGCACTTGTCTTGGTAGTTTCTCTACTATGGAGCAGGGCATTTGTGGGAAACATAAGAATATATTGGGGTCAAAATGTCGACGAAGCTCCTCTTGAGGAAACCTACAAAAGTGGAAAGTTTGAAATTGTGATGCTAGGGTTTCTAACTACGTTTGGCAACAACCAGACACTAGTGCTCAACCTGACAGGCCACTACGATTCCTCTTCTGGAGGATGCAAAGTGTTAGAGAAAGATATTAAATTTTTCCAATTCAGGGACATAAAAGTGTTTTTGTCCCTTGGAGGACCTGACGAAAAGCCAAATATCACCTCCAAAAAGGATGCAGAAGACGTGGGCAGCTATCTATGGAACTACTATCTCGGAGGGATTATGCACATGGGGCCTTTGTGAGACATTAATCTAGACAACATTAACTTCGCTATCGAATCTACAATGGGGCACCTGGATGATCTAGCCAGGCGCCTAACCGTTTTTGGACAAAAGGTCTATTTTAGTGTCACTTCGTAGTGCTCCTATCCCGATGCACATCTCGATGCAGCCTTGTGGACTGAGTTGTTCAACTACATGTGGATAAAGATCTACAACAACACTTCCTGTCAGTATGGCAATGGTGGTCCTTCCACAGTGGTGGGTTTGTGGGGAAATTGGACCATGTCTATACCCATAGGGAGCTTCTACATTGGCCTTCCGGCCGCATGTAGTGATGTCGACAGTGGCTATATTGAGCCAGGCCTACTCATCTCCAAAGTGTTGTCCTGAAGATCCAGACTTCCACAAAATATGGAGTCATGTTGTGGAGCAATTATTGGGATGACTAGAGCCTTTATAGCTGGGCGGGTGCATGAAGTTGGGTAGCAATTTTGTGGCCACTTTTGAAAAAAAGTTTTAAAACTCATAGCGCGAGCACGGTATAATGCGCTCACATTATTTTACATTAAAAAAAAAAGAAAACGGTGAAAGTATTTTGCTTGGAATACAAGCCCAAAGGCTTGGAGGGCATATCCAATGAGGCCAGACGTGTTTTTGCAAATTCTACAATTTTTCACATAATCGGGTATGTGCTCACCATCAAGATTGCATCCGGGTTCAATATCAACAAAATCAAACACATGGGTAATGTTAGGTTCTCTCTTAGCTATCCAGTGATTTTTTTTTTCACTTTCCGACAATGTTAAGTCTTTCATCCATAATTTCTTTTTTTTTTTATGTCTTTTTTTTGCTAAAAATTAATGTTTGGTGTTTTTTTTGTTATACATTAACCATTCATTGAAATTTCAAATAAATTACATTTTTAGAAACTAGACTTCATTCTACAAATTTTTTATTTTTATTTTTTTTTAAAATCAATTATTTTCCAAAATTTGTAGGGGGAGCACGACCAAATTTTTGTTTTTCATGAAGAGCCCACTTAGTAAAAAATCAAATATTCATTAAAAAATAATCAGAAAAATTGGGCATCAACTAGATACTATTAGCTAACTTTTGACCATAGCGATTTTAAAAATACTACAAAAAATTTCACCGTGCTAGGGTCGTACAAGAGTTGTTATGTTATGTTTTTCTGACAAAAACAACACCAATTTGTGTACGTCCCTCTTTTGAACCCCTTAATCTCAACCATTTTCAAAATAAATTAGTAGTTTAGAAAGTAGAATTAGAGCACTTTGATCCTTATATTTGTTCCATCTCAAAATTTTGAGTGTAACTATCCTCAATTTCAAGTCCAAGGTCAACATTTCCTGATTTCAAAAAAAAAAAGTGGCCACTTAAGCCCCCTTTTTGGGAACCATCTTGGTGCACATACCCGGCTCAATCATCAAATCTCACATATTAATGAAGCCCTCACTCGTGGACTTTGCCTGAGAAGGAAATATGTATGTATGTAGTAACGCTTAAATAACCGTTGAGCTTAGTTATGTAATGCTCAACCTGCTTTTCTTCACCTCTATGATGAGTGGAGATTTAAGGTATGTAGTAATTTTATATAAACTATGTATTAAGAAATGATATTAAGGGATGGTAAGTTTGGCACAGGCATGTAATATCCCATTTTTATTTTCATTTTTCTTTAAATTTTATAATTTATTAAAAGAACCTTTCTAACCCTCATTATTATGTGTTTACTTATATTATGTATACATCTAAGTAATATTAGATTAATATATTTGTATATATATTTTATATGTAAACTAAGCACTTTTATACTTGAAAGGAAGAATTTTATTGGGATTCTATGCTTAAGAGATAGAATAACAAAACCCAAACACTCTCATTCAAGGATAACCCTAGAGATCTCAATCTTGAGTATGCAAAGGAGAAATAGATCTTGCAATAGGGTTGTCCTAGGGTTTAATTATAAACTAATGAGGGGTTCACCACCAAGCTAGGGCTTGTAAAGACAAAAGAAATGAAAGATGTAATGCTTAAACTTAATGCAATGCAATCTTTCACTAAATGACCTAAAAATGCATATAAATCAAAACAACGAGATTCAAGATGAAAGGTATGCACCTAAAAACTTGAAGGAGATTGAATGAAACTCTAAAATGTTGAAAACATTGATATTTTGGCACACTAGGACTCATATGCCAGTCTGGGCATATCAGTCTCAGATTAGGGTTTTTGGTCTAAAACAGGTTTCCAAAAAAAAGGTATCTAAAACAGCAAAAATATAGAAAATAACCTATAGTGGGACTCATATGCCACTTTTGGCATATCAGTCCTATTTCACTTTTTCAAGAATTCAAAGTTTAGATCTATACTCCAATCTCTTCTCTTTCCTTCCAAACTAATTTCTGGATCTGAAAACCTGATTTCGGACCTGTAGATGACGTTTTGTGAAGATAACAACCTTGCAAATGAGGGGGAAACTCTAACAACTTTCTCTAAGCTTGTAACCTAATCTCCAAGGGATCTTCAAGCTCCAAGACACCTAGATCTGCAATCACATATGTAGAGAGAGAAAAACTTGTTGATTTGTTAGTAAATGGGGGTTGCCTTGGTCAAACCCCTTTAAGGTAATTAAACCAAGTCATGAGATAATGAAATAAGGACATGAAATATGAAACATAAGACATGAGACATGGACAATTCTACCTTGAATGATGTCTTGTAATTATACAATCTAAACATGAAATGGCCATGAAGGATGTAGATCTAGATCTTGGGATAAGTGGAGAACAATGCTTGACCTTGGATCTTGAATGCAACATCACAACACTAGCTGAATAACATGATTGATGCTTGATATCCTTGACATGATTATGGATCTTGAATTGTTGCAACAAATGATGAAGAATCTACCCTTGACTACCTTAGAAGTGATCTTGTAAACTATCTTGATGCTCTTGCAAAGTCTTGGAATGCTTAACCCTCAAGTGCTTGACTTGATATCATGAAGTCTTATATGAAATAATGATTTGAGACCTCATTTATATAGGAAATCCATTGAATATCCTGTCTATTAGATCCCACAAGCTAACATTCATGAAATTTGAACTAAAAACCTAGTTTCCCACTCAAAACTCTAAAAAGGAACCAAATGAGACTCATACGCCATCTGTGGCATATGGGTCCCACCTGGGTGGGACTCATACACCCAAGTTGGCGTATGGGTCCCACAAGGCCTTTTTGGATAGAGAAGGTGTTGGGGAGATGAGAAATTAAGTTTATTTGAGGTCTATGTTAGGATTTTGGTTAAAATAAGCCTTGGGATGCACAATATAGGGTATTAGGGGCCTATTAATGATGATATAAATGTCATAAATGCAAGAGGGCCCAAATATCAATGTGAAAGTGTAAATAAATACACTTTACAACATTAAATTAAGGAAAAAATAGGTCTTTTTAGTTTAAAAGGGTCCTAAACCCAATGTGAAAGTTTACAACATATTACAACACTAGATTAGCTCCATTGAGTTTACAACCTCCTATATTTAATGTGAAGGTGTAAATAAATACACTTTACAACACTAAATTAAAGAAAAGCTGAGTTTATTCATCTTTAAAAGGGCCCAAAACCTAGTGTGGATGTGTAAAATTCATCACAACACTAGACTAAGATGACCTTAAGTTTATTTTAACATTAATCATTCCTTGATTAAGTGTGAATGGAAAGATTTTTTGACACTACATTTAGCCTCCACTTTAGTGAGAGGAGGAACTTGCTTCAACTCACACTAGCATAGACATTCAAGAAGGGTCCAATTTTACCAATGCGGATGGTCTAGGATAACAAGGATCAAAGGAAGTGGTCAAGGCCCCATGATCCAAAATCCTATGTCAAATTGACATAAGCAAAAAAGGACATGAACAAGGTGTATGATTTGTAGCAAAACAAGATACACAAACATACAATGCCAATAAAAAAAGAGAAAAAAAAAAAACAAAAAGAAAAATGAGGTGGATCTATTGACAAAATCATGAATTGATAATAGAGTGAATCAAAAAAGGCATAAATGTGTAAATTTTCCTATCAACAATGATGTTAGCCAATGCAACCTAGAAAAAACAGTGTCTAGTTGAACCTCCAAGTGGACATAAAGACCACAGGTGAAATCATAACCTCACATAAAAAAACTAAGACCTCATAGTATATGGGGTGTACAAACTTTTTTTATCTGCACAAGCATGTTGTGATATCAAGCCTTCCATTTGGGGTGACTTAACATGACTAGCAAAAGCATATATGACAATTCATGAACTAAAAAAGTGCAAGTTGAACAACAAGGTGAGAAGTCCAACCTGAAACTTTATATGTAGCCTATAAGTGTTACGTGAATAATAATATGTAACTACTTCTATGGTTGCCAACAATGTCAAAAGAAAAAACCACGTTCTTTGCATCTACTAATAAAAAAATGAAATAGTAAAGGACTAAATGAATGTAGGCTAAAACACGTAATTTTTTGTGAATTTATTTGTGAAACATATGAAGAATTCAAAAAAAAAAATTAATAGTAAACCACAATTTCAATAAACTGCACAGTCTTGAGATATTAAATCTGAGAAACAACTAATTCATTTATAATTATTTTAAATATTTTAACACACAACAAAAATATCTGAGAATAGTCTCATTTGTCTGTTTGTTGACTGAGAAATCACTACTCTTAATCTGAATATATTAATACATTTGCATTGTGTAAAACAACAAAAGGTTTTCATTACAATCATATTGTCTATATAATCAGAGGATGGAAAACATAGGACATTAAGAAAATTGCAACCCACATAGGGTTGTAAAACCCTCTATATAAGAATGCAATTGGTTGGTCACCCCTCAACTAAACATGGTTACTTTTATGTATCCCCCGACTGCAACTCCTCCCTAAATTCTCCACTCTTTAGCTTTGTACAAGCTCAACAAACTAACTCACAATCCATTGTGTTTTCCTAACTAGCTATATTTTAATGATATGAGGAAATCCAAATGCAATTCATACTATAAGAATAGTTTTGGTAAATTTTCAAGGTGCCTTTTCTTACATTGGTACTGTATGGCTTTCATTACGCTCATTTTGTCTATTTATAATTCAATGTTGGAAAACACTGGTTGTTAATGAACCTAAGATCTTCTCAATACTTTAGGAGGCAATAGGTACTAGAATGTATGAAATGAATAAGGAAGCATCTGTAAAAACACTTGAAAAGAAGCATAAAAAAGTGTATGAGATATATAATGTATTGACTAAAGAGATTATTCTTGTTCTTGAGAAGTTAGGGAAGGAGCATTTAAAGTATGTGCATTGGGAAAATGACAACGTAAAATTAGACGCAACAGGTACTAGAATGTATGAAATGACAAAGGAATATGTTTAAGAAATACTTGAAAAGAAGCTTGGACCAAAGTGAATGAGACAAATAATGTACTGATTGAAGAGACTTAGTGTTGTTGAGAAGTTAAGGAAGGTTCATGTGTAGTCTTTGTATTAGGCATATGACAATGCAAAACTCGAGCATCAGGTAGTAGAAAGAATGTAATGAAAAAGGAATCTACTCTAAAAACACTTGAAAAGAAGCAAACCAAAGTGAATAAGATAGATAATGTATCAACTGATGAGATTGTTCTTGCACTTGAAAAGTTGATGAAGGAGCATTGTGCAGTATGTGCAATGGGTAAATGCCAATGCAAAAGTGGATAAAGTCAATAACTTTTGTATTCCATATGAATTTATGCAAGAAAAGAAAGTGAGAGATGATGCTATAAGTGGAGTTGAACAAATGAAGTCAAATATTCTTCAACTTAATAATTCCATGGAACAAATACAATTTCGAAATAGTTGATAATGAAAAGGAAAAAATAAATCTTAGAGTAGAAAAAGAGAATTAGTTGGTTGGAGATATGAAAGACCTATGTGAAAAGGTAGAAAAGGTTTTTAAATAACTTATCAAATAGAAAACATTCATATTTTCTTATCAGAAAGATGCTCTCAAAGTTGAGCAAAGAATGGTCGCAAAGCTACACAAAAGTATTGAAGGTATTCAAAACTCTATCAAAAAAATGGATGGTGTTATCCTAAGGGATGAGGAGGAAGTACTTGCTCCAAAGATACAAATAAAAGATATGAAATAGAAGGTAGAAACTCATGAAAATGAATGTCAGGGGGTGATAACAGATAACAACAATGTGGATGAACAAAAATGTGTGACTGGTCAACTTGCAAATGCAAAAACAATAGTTGGAGTTCCGCTAAAATTGAAGTAATACAACATCAATACTACTATTAACCACTTGGAAAAGAAAATAGAAGATTAAACAAAAAATTTATCATCGAAATAAAAGGAATTTAATTAATAGTGTTGACACACAAGTGCAATATAAAAGACACAAAGTTGAAAAAATAAACACAATGGAATGTGTGATTTTCAAGACATTCATACTATTTTGTAACATTCCATGTTGCAAAACTGTAGGTTTTAAGAGGCAAGAAACCCACTATGGGACAACCCTTTACATTTAAACAAGGAGATTCAAATAATTGAAAACCACCATTGTGTTTTCCAAACTACAATTATTTGGTGCACTTTTTTTCTTTCAATCATGCGATAGCTTTCTACTCAGTGCTTAGAATTTGAATCTATTTTCATCATTGGAAATGCCTCCAAGAGTACTAATTTAGTCCCTAAAATTTGATTGTTGATAAATTTTTAGGGATTGACACAAGTTTCAACCCCAAATTTTGCTCTGAAGGCCTCTAAAAACATGATTTACTAGAACATAGAAAAAACTAAAAAAAAAAAAATAATCATTTTCATTTTTTCTTAGTTCTAGTTATTGTAAAAGTATTTTGACATTTAGGGGATGATATAACCCCTCATATGCTACTTTGCTTCATGCTTTAGGACTACTAAACTTCCATTGGGTTTTAAAACTTACAATCTTAGGACAACTAGCTTTTAATTGGGCTTAAAATTCACAATTACTTTAAGTCTTTTCAAAGTTGTTTAAAATTGGACCCCTGCATCTTCATTTTGCTACATCGGTTAAAATTGAACAAGGTTATCAAACACTTCCATTTGGTGCTTAAAATGAACTCATTGTGCTTTACACAAGGTTAAAATGAATGAGTGTTGGCTTTGTTTTGACACACTTGTAGTGCATATCCACTCCCCTTGTGCTTCGTGTGATCTTGGGTGAATAGAAACACTCAAGTGTGCTTTGTTTCTTGTGTGCACTTGTAGTACGTATCCTCTCCCCTCACACTTTGTGTGATCTTGGGTGATGAGAAATACTCAAGTATACTTCCATGCTTTGTGTCACCCTTAAGAGAGGGATTGCTATGAGACACACCCCACAACAAGAATCTCATAGTCAATTTCTTGCAAGCACATTTATCAATGGGATTTCAATAAAGGATGTGAAATCATGAGAAATTAGCATCAATTTATTCCAACAACAAACTACACCTAATCCCATGCCTTAAGTGGAATAGGAATTATTGAAGAGCCTTAAGTGGTTAGTGGGTGAGTGTTGGTTCCAATGTTCTTAATTTTTCGTTATTAAGAACCTTGTTTAAATAGTGATCAACTTTGTCCCTCCAATGAGTTTTTCAAAGTGGTGCATTGGAACTTAGATTCCAAGAATTTAGTTGCCATGTCTAATTTTGGTTAAAGTGTAGAGGTTAAGACTTCATTCTTAACATGCCTCTACACTCTTTCCTTGATTGCATGTAAAATCATCTCTTCTACTACAAATGGTATGAGGAAATCCCACAAAGAAAAACATACCCAATTGAGCTAGGGATGTTATATTGCTTGTGTGTCAGTTTAATACTTTGCTTGGTTCCAAAACATTTCAAACACACATCAACATGATTCATCAAACTTCAAACCCTTAGATTTAAGTATGGATACTTTTGGAAAATCCTTGATATTACTGCTTGTCCCTAAGGATTTTGTCCTTAGAGGCTTATAAGTATTTTGGCTTATATCTAAATGCATACGTTTCAAAGGTTAACATAGGGAACTATGTTCTTAGTTTCATGATTTTCACATAATAAACTTTGTGAAATGAGGGTTTCTTTAACATAGACATTTTAGTGTGAAACATTAACCACGACTTTCCTGATGTGGTAATGAAACTATCTCACTTAGGAAAAGATTAATTCAAATGAACACCCCACATTAATATATGTTCAAACATTGAAATTGAGACTATAACAACCATAAGTAAGAAAATCTTAAAATTTCCACTAATATTTTTTTTTTACAATAAATCATGTAATAACTATATAAAAACATTATGCCATTAGAATTATATAAACAACACAGCTCTGCAATCATCACTAAATTTGAACTTCAACATCTTGTACAAACATTCATAATGAGGCTTACATTATTAAGGCTTGCTCACCACCCTACTATATTGGCACCATGAAGCCACATGGACTCTAGCCAAACCCCTGAGCAAGAAAAGAGAGATACAAACTCATTAAGCCCGACTAGAGTATAGGAATACTCCATTTTTTTATCTAATCAACATGATTGTGGGTATGCATTCCTTTCTAGGGCCCTTGCTCCTAGATAGTCTCCCAATGACTGCCACCCACAAGGGAAGCAAGGCTTTTAAGTTACCTAACTAAGAAATTTTAAACAAGATAGTGTATCCTTTAAGAGAATAATCTAGAGTGCTTCCCTTCCACCTTCTAATCACTGAGATCCTCTATGAGGTGAGGTGAGAGCATAAGATGTACAGGTATTCCATCTACATAACTAAGGAGAAAATAGCATTCTATAGCACTAATTCAGTGGTGAGTGAATTTCTAACTATCTAGTGAGATGAAAAACATTAGATGAACATCAAAAGTAAATTCTTATATAGGAGAAACATATGAGTTCAAAAAATGCCAATCTACTTAATAGTTATAATTTTCAACTATTTAATAATTCAAAATTCAATCCTTGACTATACTTTACTATATGCACACCTTATCTTGATAGACTTGTGAATAACTAACTCAGAAATTTTTTCGATAACAATAGTAATTAATCATATTAAATAATCATTCTCTTGAGATAATTAATTGACAAACAATCTACATTACTTACTTACCTTTACTTCTTACATCTGATAGCTGGATTCCTTGAATCTTTCCTGTCTCAACAATAGTATTTTCAAATTCCTAAAGTGACTCATATTACACTATAAATAAATAAACACT
The DNA here is from genome assembly GCA_007258455.2 of Sequoia sempervirens. Lineage (NCBI taxonomy): Eukaryota > Viridiplantae > Streptophyta > Pinopsida > Cupressales > Cupressaceae > Sequoia > Sequoia sempervirens. The sequence goes on along the minus strand of VDFB02281492.1, from coordinate 1,003,611,689 downwards.
TTTAGTTAGACTACTTGGTACAATAGGGTCATAGTTGCTACTAAAACTATGATGATAAGAGCAATTTATTGATAAAAGATAAAACTAAAACTCTACTATTGATTGTAATTCGATCCTTTGCATGATGAGTAATTAATTAAGACTCCTAATTGCTATCAACAACCTACCATTGAATAATAATATAACAATAATCTAAATTTATGAATGATTATTTAATCATAAGACTTACGATAATTGCATCAATTTTGTACACACAAAATTATCCGTTTCCTTCCAAGTTCAAATCCTCATTTTTCATTGAATTTACCCTTCATTATGACCATTATTCTATATTTAAAAGGCTAAACCCTAGTTAGTTTTAGATATCATGCTAGATTATTCAACATGATCAATCATTACTACTTGTATGAGTTATCAAGAATATTTGTCATCAGATCTACAACACACAAGCATCTAGGAACTCTTTGTATGTTCATATTGTTGTCCTCTATCTTGTATCTGACCACTAAATTAGTGTACTAACATGCTTTGGCATCAAGGAGTAATTATGCTCACTAGGTGAAAAATAACAAGTACAAAAAATACATTTTTGTATTAGGACCTATTGAGAATATTGAGCACAATCAAAAGTGATAATCATAAAATATATAAAGGTTTCATCTATTGATTAGATTGAATCTATAGACTACACTGGATCCACACATGTAAGATTAAATCCATACATATGAAAGAGATCTATTGTGATAAATAAATATTTCAATACTTTAAAAATATTTACCTCAACATCATTGATATTTTGACACCGAAAGACATAATGCAGTAACATAAAAGTGCCTAGTGAATAATATATATATTTCTTATACTTAAAATATATGTACAAATATATTATTCTAATATTACTTAGATATAAGCATTACATAAACCAAATATAATAATGAGGGTTCCGAGGATTCTTTTGACAAATCGTCTTTTGTAGAATTTACTAATAATTAAAAAAAGCATGTCCGAGCCAAACTTACTATCCCTTAATATCATTACCTTATACATAATTTATATAAAATTACTACATTTCTTAAATCTCCACTCATCACAGAGGTGAAGAAAAGCAGGCTGAGCAGTACCTAAGCTCAACGGTTATTTTAAGCGTTACTACATACATATTTCCTTCTCAGACAGAGGCCAAGGAAGGCACGTCAACGAGGGAGGGCTTCATTAATACGTGAGATTTGATGATGGAGCTGTAATTGGTTGTCTCGTCCCAATACTTGTTCCACAGCATAACTCCTCCATATTTTGGGAAAGTCTTGACCTGAGGCAGCACTTCGGAGATGAGTATGTCCGGATCAATATAGCCGCCTTCTGGGGCAGCACCAGGGGCAGCCGGAAGGCCGTAGTAGAGGCTCTCTGCTAAAGATATGGCCCAATGATTCCATGAATTGTCCGCATTCGAAGGATACTGACAGGAAAGGTTGTTGTAGTACTTGATCCACACGTAGTCGAACTTCACAGTCAGCAAGACATTTATGAGATTTGCGTCGGGATAGGCGCACTGCGGAGCGGCACTGAGATAGGGCTTTGGAAAATAACCCTTCAGGGTCGTGGCCAGAACGTCCAGGTGCGCCGTTGTAGATTCGATAGCGAAGTCAATGCCGTCCAGAGCAGAGTCTCCGAAAGGCCCAGTGTGCGTATACGGGTCGAGATAATCATGCCACAGATCGATGGCCACGTTTCTCGCATCGTCTTCGGAGGTGATATTTGGCTTTCCGTCGGGTCCTCCGAGGGACAGAAACACTTTTATGCCCCTGGACTGGCAGGACTTAATTTCGTTCTCCAGCACTTTGCATCCTCCAGAAGAGGGATCGCAGTGGCCTGTCAGGTTGAGCACCGGCTCCTGGTCGTTGCCAAACGTGGTTAGAAACGCGAGCATCACAATTTCGAAGTTGCCGCTTTCGCAGGTGTCGTAAAGAGAAGCTTCTTCGTCGCCATTCTGACCCCAGTATACGCTTATATTTCCCGCAGATGCCCCGATCCACAGCAGAGCAACTACCAAGGCAAGTGCGGCCCCTCTCATTCGACGACTCTCCATGCTTTGCAATGAATGCTTTGCTTGTTTTAAGCGGGTGGGATTGGGCTCCTTAGCAGCGCAGACTCTAGTGTTTTATCCTTTGTCACAAATATTAAAACATGTGGCTGTAGTGTTTGAATTTTTTGATACAAATTACTCTTTTAATATTCCTAAATGAAATTTCAAAATGTTGTAAATAAATAGTAGTGAACACCTTTAAATGCCTTAAATGAATGCTAGTAAATCATGTGAGAGAGAAATTAAAGGACAACAAAATACGAACAAAACAACATACTTTAAATCCACACGTTGTAGGTAATAAGACTAAACTATGTTTTCATCATCTGTCGAGAGAATCGTTTCAGAATTGTGTAATTTGGCACAGGGAAAGTTCGTGGCACAATCTGATTTGCAAATAGTTTTGCATGAGGCAATTTCGTGGCACGATGAGATAGGGCAAGCAGACACAAGATAAGGTTTGCAAGTACTTTCGCATGAGGAAACAATTTCAGTTTGTCCTAACACGCGGGAGTACTATCAATCACATGGCACCCTTGTTTTTTAAAGTGGAAGACGACAGAATTACCCTGTACGTGCTGTGCATTATAATTTTTTGATTAGGTAAGTTTTATCCACATGTGGGTGTAAAGTTTAAAAATTATTACAATATACTTAAAAATTTTAAAATCCTATGTTTATTTGATATATCAATAAATCTTATAGTTAATTATAATTGATATATAAATTATTTTTTATAATTTTTTGTTAGGTTAGAATTATATAAATTATTTTTTATAAACTTTTGAGTTAATTATAATGATTATTCAAATTTAATTAAGTATATTGTAATATCTATTTTTGGATTTTAATTTTGGATTATTATGATGGTTTAGATTAATTATTCTAATTTATAAATCCTATGTTTATTTGATATAATAATTTTTCGATTACGTAAGTTTTATCCACATATGGGTGTAAAGTTTAAAAATAGATATTACAATATACTTAATTAAATTTGAATAATCATTATAATTAACTCAAAAGTTTATAAAAAATAATATATATATAAATTTTTTATCCTTTAATAATTATTTCATTTTATTTCACAATTATTTTATTAATTGTATCTTAAAAATTGATATATTTATTTTATTTTATTTATTAAGTATGAATTTTTTTTTATCCTTCAAAAATTATTTTATTATATATATTTTAAAACTTGATATATTATTATATTTGTTATATATATATATATATCAATTTTTTTAGTGAATAAGAATTATTTTATTAATCATATTTTTTTTTTTAATTTGCGGGAATCGAATTTATACGACCCCTATAAGCTGCGGTGCGCTTGTTAAACTTTAGCGTGGCCGTGTGGTAGCGACAAACCCTCCCGATTACCAGGTTGGGAGACTAGAACTGGGCAGTGAGCCTTAGCAGATTACTTATTATGAGCTAGGGCCCCACCCTTATTAATCATATTTTAAAAATTGATATTTTTATTTTATTTTGTTGTTAAATGTATATAACAATTACTTCAAAATTATTTTATTAATTATATTTAAAATAATTCAAAGTAAAATAAAATTATTTTTTAAAGAGCAAAAATTTTGTTTTATATTTTTAAGATTTTAAATATATAACAGTTTTTAGGAATTTTAAAAAATAGAGAATAATTTTAAAGAACAAAATTGCTCCTTTGCATGCAATGCGACTCGAGAGATAAAGGAGGTACAATGTACACATTAATGACAATCGTTAACGAAACCTAGCAGGACTGTACTTTTTCACAACATTAGAGCAAATTAAGTTTAGTTATTATTCGTACTTATCTGAGGATAGGCATGGCATGGCGACATGATAACCCATGGGATGGCATTACTGATTTTGGAGTTCACGTAGCACCGCTCCACAGCGAGGAATACTTGCCCAGGGCATGGATGTTGTCTCCACTCGGATTCTCTCCACGACCATATTTTCGCAAACTCTATGCTCATGGCTTTGTCAAATCCAGCAATTTCAACCATGTAAATATATTTTACATAAGAATTATTAAATATAAATATAAAATTAGTGTAAATATAAATTGTATATGCCCTGTGCAGACTGCCTTATGTTTCATTTTTTTCACTTCTTTAAATTTCATTTTTAATGTTTTTTATATTTAATTTTTAACAAATGTAATGTTTTTCATATTTAATTTTTTCATAATAGTTGTTTTTTTTAAATAATTTTTATAATAATGTTTTAGATTTTATTTTGTATATAAGAAATAAAGAAAAGTTAATATAAATAATACAAATATTTTAATCATTTTATAGAGAATATTTTTTTAATTTAACATATTTAGATATTTATTTACATATAATATTATTTTTACTTGCTAAATGAGTACTAAAACAATGATAGGTGCAATCTTAGGGTTGTAAACTGTCACATTTATTCACATTTATTTTTGTTATTTGGAGGTAGAAAATGAGAAATAAAATCATGTGTCAAGTCTTAAGAGTCTGATATGAGGCATCATGCACGATAGGAGCATTCATGGGGTTGTAGTCTCTTCTCATTTATTTCCTTATTTTAAATTTTTTACAATTTCATCCATGTTATTTGTTTTTATTGCTATTTATTAATTTGCATGTACATTTTTTTTCATTTTAATTTTAGTTTGATTTTTAATAGATACAATTTTGTTCTTATTATACTTAATATTAGTGATTGAAAAATTATAATCCAAGAAAATCAAAACATAATTATTAAAGAACATGAAAAATATGGTTGCACTTATCTTTAAAATAATTGAAATGTCTTTATTATGTATTATATTTATATAATGTCAATTTATTTATTAATATTTAATATAATGCAAATTTAATTTTTAAAATATTATATTTAATAGTAAAAATTATTAAATATAAATATAAATTATTATAATTAATAATTAATATATTTTTACGCCAAAGGCATGTCCCTATTTGAGATTTCAGAGCTCAATTTCTCAATCAACAGTTTATAAGCACCAAGAGGGCCTAGTTGACAATGTGTTAAATTACAGCCGTAGATCACCATTGCTACAAACTGGGAGACACTCGTCAAAAACAAAGCGAAACATATGTAAACTGTCGATCATCACCGTTTCTGCCAAAAACTAGAAATCAATGATACAAAATGATTTCTGACTATCGTCTATATTTTTCATGGATTTTATCCACAACCTTTTTTCTGTTCTAAATCATGGAAGCTTGCACCGTTACTCACCGACGTTTTTGGGAGGAACTTTCTTAATAAATGGTCGTAGTTTGTCGAGGATTTTTTTGCCATTTAGTTTTTATAAATTAATCTATCATATTTTTATAAATGACACTTGTTTATTTAAAAGCAAACATACACCGGATTGAGAAGCTAAGGTAATAATGAAGGGTATATTACGTTAGCATATGCTTGCCCAACATACCAAAGGTTTTACTATTGTGACATGGCCTTTTAAGATGCATGATACACGACCATACCACATAAGCCCATATTATTGGAGACCCCATAAATTCAACGCATACGGGCACGGAGACTTAGAAGTCTACGCCAATTTTAGGACAAAGATGTCACTGATATGATATATTTTTTTAAAATTAGCCAAGAAAGAGTACAGTAAGGTTTAATCATTAAAAACTTTTAAAATATAAAATGTTTTCATATAATTATAATAATTTTAATTACAAAATTAAATTGAGGGCCAAATTACAATGGAAATTTGTTTGAAACAATTTAAAAATTTGTGTAATTATTCAATTATTAAAACTAATATATAAGTAACAATGTTCGAGGATTCTTAGGTGTAGTTTGAGTCCAAACTCATTGTGACATGTTTCTGCATGAGTAGTGGTTCAACAAGAGCCGCTACTCATGAATCTGATCCCATAGCACTCATTTGCATCAGGTGATGCTCACAAAGGGTGGCTTAGCAGGTGAGTCCGGGAGGTCACCGCATCGCTCCGGCTCAGCAGGGAGTTTTTCTCCCAGGTTAAGCCCGGCAGTTCTGCTTGCAGGAAACCCCGGCCAAGTGTTTGTGCTTATGAACCATTAATAGAATTTGCCCCAGCTCATCAATTGATTAAAAACTCTTAAGAATTTTTTTCTACAATTTTTTTTAAAAATACACTATGAAAGGTTTGGTCCTTATATATATTGTTTTAAGGTAATTGCATCCTAATTTTACAAAAATAAGTATTGATTGTAGGTTGAAAATTTTTAACTTCTAATTTGTTCACAAGTACAATTATTTGAAAAAAGTACCTTTTAGGTGAGCTAAAAAATATGCCTAAGAATCATGTATAATATAATAGTTACTACATAAAATTTAAAAAAACATATATAATAATATTATTTTATAATAAAAAATAATAATATTAAAATCATTTTCTAAATGACCTACCAATTGATCTCATACACTACACAAATGTGTGCAAAAAATAAACCATTTTTTCCTAAATTGACCCTTTCACCTCTTACGTGCAGAACAGCCATTGATTGCGGTTAGGATGGGATTTTATTTAGTCTGTTCACATCACATCACCTTAAGCACATTGCATCGATCGATCATGCCCCTTCATCACGCCTTTATGAGTTGTTGCGTCAACAAAAGGATGAAGCAACCGTTTTATGTGGGTACCAAAGGTTGATATTGCGATGCGTTGTCTTCTATGGTATTCTACCATACCTTTGTCTCCTTCTGATGTAATGAGTGGTGAACAGAGTTGTTCCTTCGTGCTTCAGCCTCTTTATTTAGTGTAATTAATATTTAATTACATTTGCATAAGTTCTTAGGCTTGTTTATTACTAAGTTATAGGATCTTATCTTTATCTTTTGAGCTGTCTTTGTTGCTCAAGATATAAGATTGTTCCCGCCACCCATCTTGCTTTATAGGCAAATCATTATCATGTAATTATTGAATTCTTGAATAAATATTATGTTTGTACATTTTGCAACCTCTACTTTTAGATTTTTCTATGGAAGGTCTTTTTAGTTTGCAAATCATGATCTTGGTTTTAACATGTCAAAGCCTTGATTTTGCAGCCCTTCTCAATTTTTATTAAAATCATTACGGAACATTCAGAGTTCGGTGTTATCGTGCCTTGAGTTCATTATGCATTTTCGATCGGGGATCGGGCTTCACCATTGGACGGGGCGTTGGAAAAGTCAGGATGACTTTTGTTTTGCAAGATTTTGTATGCATCATTTTGCCGGATCGCGCAGAGGTTTGGTTAAATTGTTTTGATTGCGGGGTAGCAGTTTTTGGGTGGCGATGAAGCGGGAGGTCTTATCCGTTAGCGTGAAACCCTAAGAACGCCCTTCGTTTCGTCAATTTTTGAGCAGTTGATCCGGGAGGCAAAAAAAATTTGCCTGACCTCCCCAGCACGCATTACAATGTACGTTTTTCAAAAAAAAATAAAAAAAAATTAGAGAATGTAGATGTTTTTTTTAACAAGTTTGTTACAAGACTTGTCTACCTTTTCAGATAAGAATTTCATGTCTCCACCCAACTGATTCTCTTTTTCTGCACTTAGATCTAGTTTTACCTTTTCCTTATCATTTATTTCCAATTGTATTTGTTCCATGGAATTCTTAAGTTCAAGAATATTTGAGTTCATTTGTTCATTTATATTTATAGCATCATCTCTCACTTTCTTTGCTTGCACAAATTCATTTGTAAAACAAAACTCTTGATTTAAGCCACTTTTGCATTGTCATTTTCCCATTGCACATACTACATAGGCTCCTTCCTCAACTTCTCAAGAGCAGAAACAATCTCTTCAATCAATACATTATCTATCTCATTCACTTTGGTTGCTTTTTATCAAGTGTTTTTAGAGAATATTTCTTTTTCATTTCATACATTCTAGTACCTACTACTCAAATTCTACATTTCCATATTCCCATGTTGCACATACTAGACATGCATCTTCTGCAACTTCTTAAGAGCAAGAAAAATCTCTTCAATCAATACATTATCTATCTCATTCACTTTCATCTACTTCTTTTCAAGTGTTTTTAGAGAAGATTCCTTTTTCATTTCATACATTCTAGTACTTGTTGCACCTAGTTCTACATTTCCATTTTCCCATTGTACATAGTGCACATGCTCCTTCCTCAACTTCTTAAGAGTAGGAATAAACTCTTTAAAGTCAATACATTATCTATCTCATTCACTTTGGTCTTCTTCTTTTCAAGTTCTTTTAGAGTAGATTCCTTTTTCATTTCATACATTCTAGTACCTGCTATGAAGGATACCCTATGAAATCCCTACTAATTATATGAAGCAATTTCTTATATTAAGCAACACACACTTTGGTCTTCTTCTACATAATGAGAAAATGTTGGTTGTGGGGATTATGGGATGAGGGGATGAGGTTGTAGGATGGAGTGATGGAAAACAAAAGATATGAAAAAGAAGTTAGAAGATCATGAAAGAAATACCAATCACATGAAGATTTAGTGAAATGTCATTTTTACTATACCAAAGAGTTGTTCTAAAATTTGAAGGTGGACTTCATTACATTTTTGGTGCGTATGAAAAAAAATCATAAGGAAATAACTGACAAGGGACAATGCGTTTTCCAACACTGCAAATAATGTGAGCATTTTTTTGTTCCAATCAGATGAAGAAAGTGAAATGCCATTTTTATTATACCAAAGAGTTGTTCTAAAATTTGAAGGTGGACTTCATTACAATCTTGGTTTGTACTAAACAAAAAAAAGAATCATAAGGATGTAACTGACAGGGGACAACTGTGTGTTTTCCAACACTGCAAATAATGTGAGTAGTCAAAAAGTTAAATATTTCATTTTCTAGAAATCCTACAAAGATCTTTCCTTTCTTTTTACAATCCTTATCATTAGCCACCCTTTCCAATAAACCTCCTCTTGACACTTGGTTATTTCCTCTTTCTTGATATCTCTCATATTTTGTGATCTCTTGATATTTGAATTGCATCATTCCTCACAACAAGAGTCTACAAATAGAAGCCTTTAAACCCTTCATTATCATCAATGCATTTTCTAGTAGGTGTTTTCTACCATTTTTCTATTAAAAATATCCAACTATACCAAGATTATGTTGGTTTAAAGAGAAATCCACATTCCATTAGTATTATTCAATCAAGCATCTAAGAGACCATATCAAATAGAGCAAGGGTGCACTCCATTTTAACCCTATCTAAGGAGCAAGGTTATTTAAAGTAAAATATATTGTATATTTTCTTTATCTTTATGTTTATTTCCTTATTTCATTTTCTTGTATTTAGAATAGAAAAATGAATATATTTTTATGGTAGTGATCGCCAAAAGAAAATAAAATACCTTTGGTTCCTTGTGAAAATGTATGTAGATAAAACTAATATGGTTGAATAGGTACAAGAATCATTTCCATCCAAAATAAAGCTTTTAAATTAAGATTATTTGGTTAATGGGGGAGATATGTAATGATTAGGATGGAAAGATGCATGGATAGTGAAAGGAGTATGATGGACAAAAGATGCTTATATTAATAAATTTACAGTATTAGCCTAAAATGAACCTAATGGATTAATGTAATGATGATAGATGTTATGTTTAGGGTTTAGGGTTTAAGGTTTTCCTAATTAATTAACACAACGATGATGACGGATTAATCCAAAGAGAGACATAAAGATGGTGTTGAAAGACCTTATAATGAAGAAATTGAAGAAATAGGAAGTAGTAGTTCATAATGAAATAAAAGAATAGATGAATATTAGATAGATGGAGGATGATATGGTAGATGTAGTGAAACATCCTTCATATGATCTTATTTTAGATGTGGAATAGGACATAGAGCTTTTGAATATTTCCAAAGAAAATGGAGTATTCATAGAAGACATGACTTGGTTGCACAAGATTTACAATTCTTATGAAGATACAATTAGATCATGACAAATCCCCATAAATAAATTAGAGAGAGGCAAGTCATTGATCAATAAGAATGGGATTGCACTCTGATCCAAATGCCATTACACCAAAAAATGACTATAAAATGGGCTCTACTAGAAACACTAAGAAGTTTTCCTATATATTACTTGTAAGCCAAACACTTGTTGTAGATCTCAAATGTGTGAGCTTCACCTAAATTTTTCACCACCTAATATGTCAACCAACCCTCTTGTCTATGAAAAACCACTTCTTCAAAGTCTTCTTTATTTCGTTGTTATCGATGCAACCCATCAAGTTTTGGACTCTTGGTAGCAAAACACAAAGCTCATTAGAATAAAACTACCCATGTAAGAAAATGATAATTAGTAATTTACCAGAGGTATAACTATGTAGGAGATATATGCATCATAGACAAGAAAATCCATGCAAAAACATGAGAAATGGATACTAATGACTAGGTAGATAATAGACCAGTAAGGGACCCTGAAGCAACTTAGACATGGAACCTCGACATGATAGCATGTGCAAAAATGGTTAAGTTATAGTCATATGAATCTATGAAGTTTATACCCACACATTTCTAAGAGCATGCCATAAATAGGATGCAACTGAAGGACTTAGATGTTAGCTATAGCTTTACTTTAGGTTGACTCCTATAGAAACACAAGCACACAAATAGATAAATGCAACGGTAAAGGTAAATATTTCTAGGAAAAAGAGCAGCTTAAAACAACAATGCCAAATTTAATGGATAGTATGCATAGTTTTATTAATAAAATGCTATGACTTCATGGCCCAATTGTCATAAAGGGCTGCAATATCTACATAGTATATTAACAAAATCATATTGAAAAATATGATTTCCACCAAGATGGCTATAGTCATCTTAGGAACATGATGAAAAAAAGAGCCATGTTTTCTAACCATGCCCAAAGCTCAAGGAACTCAAAAATTTGAATGATAATCAACATGGCTTTTAGCACAGAGAAAATGTATTCATTAAAAGCACTCTCTATGGGAATAATTCATCTAAAACTCCTGATTGATTCCATATAGACTGTCACCAGTCAAATTCATAATTGATTCCACATAGACTCCTCACAAGTCCCTGCACATCACAACCAGTTCTCTGGGATATCTAATCATTCAAGCCCTCCATAGTAGAGAGAAATCTAAGGAGCCTTCTTGTTTTTCTAAATTTCCCCTAGTAGGTTGGGGGTGGAGTGCTTCAAAAGTATCTTCCCATAACATGCCCATATCTTCTAAATACCCAACCCTGGCATACACATGTCATAATAATATTACAGAGCAAGGACACTACAACAGACCTAGGGATGGAATATGCAAATAATCAACCCTTGACGAACATTACTACAGAGAACAAAGATTGCTCCTAAATAAAGATTCAATATATTAAACAAATCCAAAACCAAGGTGACAGTAGCATGAATTGGTAAACCATTCATAAGACCATGACACAGATCAACTTGTATCATGTTATTTTTTCCTGTTCAATTCAATGAATCGATAAACCACTAATTAGATTCTTTGTGGGTTGTCCCAATAAATTTCTTTTTTTGGTGGGCACAACTTTCCCTTTTAAACTTTGTTTTACTTTCTTTGCTTACACAAATTCATATACAATACAAAACCTCTTGAGTTTATCCACTTTTGCATTGCCATTTTCCCATTGCATATACTACACACACACCTTCCTCAACTTCTCAAGAATGAGAAGAATCTCTTCATTCAATACATTATCTATCTCATTCACTTTGGTCTACTTCTTTTCATGTGTTTTTAGAGCATATTCCTTTTTCATTTTATACATTCTAATACATGCCTCCAGTTCTAATTTTCCATTTTCCCATTGCACATAGTGCACATTCTAGGTAAATTATTTAATTAAATTCAATGTTGATTCTTGTCATTCAAGTTGAGACTTAAGAACATAACAAGGAAATAACAAGTGAAAACTAGATAATGAAAAGGAAAATCAAATCATTTCTTCATGTTTCATATCATAAGGATGTAGGTTCTAGTTTTGAAAATGGGGGATGTAGGTTCTATGAGTAATGTGCCCTCTTGGCTAAAGGTAAATAAACAACCCCAATCAAAATCCCACTTTGCTCTTATCTTATTATTTGGATTCAAACAACTATTGCTTTGAACAAGCACAATGAAATAATTCACAACCCACTATGTTTTCCAACATGCAATTATTTTGTGCATATACTTTTCATGAGGATGAATTTAGGATAGCTAAGACAATGAATTAAGGGGTCCTAAGATGATAGATTTAGGGGATATACAAGATCCTTGACTTAAATTATGTTTCATGCGAGAAAATTAGTTTTATAAATAGGAGATGAGTTAAAAGGGTACATAATTTTAAATAAAGGGTATATAATATTTGGATTTTAAACTATAAGGGTTTTTGTATGGATTAAAGTAGTCACCATGTATGTTGTATCAATTTGGTTATTTTTATGTATCCCTAAAACATAACTCCCCCCATACTTTCACTATTTAACTTTGAACATGTAAAATGAAATAATGGAAACCAACATTGTGTTTTCCAACATGCAATTATTTTGTGCAGGTACTAGAATATATGAAATGAAAAAGGAATCTGCTCTAAAAACACTTGAAAATATGTAGACCAAAGTGAATGAGATAGATAATGTATTGGTTGCAAGTTTCATAAACCATCTACTCAAACACACTATTTTTTCCAACCTACAATTATGTTGTTCATTTACTTTTCTCATATGATTGGAATAAAAAAATTGGTCAATTATTTGCATTGTTGGAAAACACACTATCCCTTATCAATCATTTCCTTACGAATTTTTTTTTCAATACGCACCAAGAATGTAAAGAAGTCCACCTTAAAATTTTAGAACAACTCTTTGGTACAATAAAAATGGCATTTCACTTTCTTCATCTGATGGGAACAAAAAAATGCTCACATTATTTGCACTACATTGGAAAACACACTGTCCCCTATCAGTTATTTCTTTAGGAAAAGTTTTTGTTTTGTATGCACCAAGAATGCCATGAAGTCCACCTTCAAATTTTAGAACAACTCTTTGGTACAATAAAAATGGCATTTCACTTTCTTCATATGATTGGAACAAAAAATGCTCACATTATTTGTAGTGTTGGAAAACACACTATCCCCTGTAATGAAATTCACCAAGTCAAAATTTATAACAAGTCTTATTTAGAGTAAAATTTGTGTTTCAATTTCTTCATATTTTCAAAAAATAAATGTAAGATATATTTGCATCTTGGAAAACATAGTGGGTTAAATGAGTAGATGGTTTATGAAGCCTACAACCAATACATTATTTATCTCATTCACTTTGGTTTGCATATTTTCAAGTGTTTTTAGAGAAGATTCCTTTTTGATTTCATACATTCTAGTACCTACACAAAATAATTACATGATGGAAAACACAGTGTCAGTTTTCCATTATTTCATTTTACATGTTCAAATTTAAACAATGGAGAGTACGGGGAGGAGTTTCATTTTGGGGATACATAAAACTAACCAAATTGAGTGGAGTGACTAACCATAGTCTCAACATACTTCCTCCTGTTTAACCATAACTTCTTATTATTTATATTTCTATGTATTTATATACCAAGGATGAATCTTATAGCACCTACATCTTTCATCTCAAATTGATAATCCAACTAAACCTTGATTTCTCTAATGAACACTTCATTATTCCTAATGATTAAGATATCATCAATATGTAAAACTATGACTAAATCATCTCAATTCCTTGGAAAGCCCAATTCTAATACATATGGATCAAATTTTTGATAGAACATACATGGTGACTACTTTAATGCAGACAAAGACCCTTATATTTTACAATCCAAATATTCCATACCCCTTATCTAAAATTGTGTACCCTTTTAAGCCATCTCCTATTTCTAGAACTAATTTTCTAGCATGACACATAATTTGAGTCAAGGATCTTGTATCTCCCCTTAATCCATCCTTTTAGGACCCCTTAATTGATTATCTTAGCTACCTAAATTCATCCTCTTGCATCCCCTTAAGTCACTCTCTTAACTCCCCTTAAGCCATCCTCTTAGGACCCCTTAAGTCATTGTGTTAGCTACCCTAAATCCATCCTCTTGCATCCCCTAAAGTCATTATCTTAACTCCCCTTAAGCACTCGTCTTGAGACCCCTTAAGTCATCCCCTTAGCTACCATATCATCCTTCATCTATATAATATTCATCTATTCTTTTATCTTATTATGAACTACTACTTCCTCTTTCTTCAATTTCTTCATTATAAAGCCTTTCAACACCATCTGTATATCTCTCTTTGGATTAATCTTTCATCATTGTTGCATTAATCTATTATGTTAAACCTTAAACCCTAAACCCTAAACCTAACATCCATCACCATTGCATTAATCCATTAGGTTACGTAGATGGTGAAAAATTGCAAATGAGATAAAACTAACACACACATATTAGCATGATTAGTACTTTAAAACATAGCAAATTATCAAGCATCCATATGAGATATTGAATCATGCTAAATAAACAAAGTGATAAAATACCAAAAAGACTAAGCATGCTCAAACCTATCCCATATTGGATTGGTGCTATAGAAAATAGCCCTTTTCCAACCCTTGATTAAGCTCCATGATGAAAATGCTATGAAGAATGATATGGAATGCTAAGATGATATGAATTCAAATGACAATGGTGCATTTGTGCTTGAGATTGTGGAGGATTTGTGTAGGATTTGATCAAAGATGAAGCCTCTATTTGTAGATTCTCAAATGATAAGAGTGCTCGAGAGGGAGCAATGTGGGACTAAAAATAGGCCAATAGGAAGAGGACACTTGTCATCCTGTGATAGGCTTGAGGATGTGCAAGATTTGGGAAATGTGCCCAAGAGGGGGAAATTTCAAATTTGAAATTGTGAGTAAATGTTGAGTTTGACTTGTGCAAGGGGACATGTAAGAGACATGTAAGGCCTCATAAATGCTTTGTTGGGTGTACATGTCCACTTGATTTTTGAATTCAAATTTGAGGGAAGATGCCATGTTGAGTGAAAATGTTGATTTAATAAATCAATAAATTGATTTATTTGTGCAAGTGGGGATATCTAGAGGATGCAAGTGGTTAGGATTAGCATTTAATCAGAATTGGGTTAGCTTAATGATGATTAGGTGATTTTGACTTTTTTGACTTCAATATTTGATTTATTTAATTCAGAAAAGGATGGAATATGCATTTGGATTTAATTAAATAAAAGGCTTGATTTATTTAATTAAAATGAGGGTGATGGGATCAAGTTTATTTATTTGATTGGCCCATTGACTAGAGTTGATCGGCTTGGTTATTTTCAGATATGGATGGAATGGCCTGGATTGGGTCATTATGTCCAGTTGTGATGTCTACAAGTTCATTTGGGGCTGTCTCGTTGTTAATCTAAGCATCTTTCGTCCCTACTGGACCCTAGCCTCTCACCTACCTCTCTCTCTGTTCCTTCTCTCTACCTGTCTCCGTGTCTCATGTTTCCTCCTTGTCCATCCCACGTGTTGCCTCCTCTCCTCTGTTCCTCTATGGTCTGTCTGTCGGCTCATCTCTCATCATCCTCCTAGCCTTCCTCTCCTCCTTTGTCCTCTCTTTCCACCTCCTTTATCCTCCTTCCCTCCTCCTCCATCTCCTCACTCTACCTACCCCTCTCTCTACCTCTCCCTCCCCCCTCTCTCTCACACACACCACCTCTCTCTACCTCTCCTACCATACCTAGATCCCTCTCTACCTACATCTCTCTAGTTTGTTCACCTTACCTTTCTCTAACTACCTCTCCATATCTAACTCCTTCCCTATATCCATCCCTCCCTAATTCCCTCTCACTCTCTCTATACCTACATGTTCCACCTTACTTCTCCCTCTCTCTACCTCTCTCTACCTACTTCAGGTCCCCCCCCCTCTCTCTCTCCCTCACACACACAAACTCTCTCCACCTACCCCTCCCATTATACCACCCTTCCTCCCTCTCACTCTATACATATATATCCCACCCTCTCTCTATTGTGTTCACCTTACTTCTCTCTACCTACCTCTCCCTATCTCCCTCCTTCCCACACAACCTCTCTCTCTCTCTCCACCTATAGCATCATCTATTTCAAATTTTATTACATTCATCTATCCTTTTCTTAGGGTTCAAATGTAAAGAGAACATATAAATGATGAAACTATAAATGTAGAAAATCATCTATGTCCTTTTCTTGGGGTATAAATGTAAAGAGAACATGTAAAATATAATCCTTCCACTAAGGCTTTATATGATGTACATGAAATTTGTACAAATGTTGAGGAAGCACAACCTCAAATATTTCTTAGAATGTTTAATTATCCACAAGATTCAAGTTGAACATAGATCTAGACAATGGAAAGTAGATCCAAGTAGATTTGACCTTCAAATACAAATCTTTGATATTTTTTTATTTCATCTCCTAAAAATTCTAATATGCTACATTGAAAAATTCCAATAAATGACTTTATAAAAAATTATGATGGAAGACATTTATAATGATTGATGGTTGATAGAGAACCCAACCCAAAAGCCATTACCATTCCATAGTATCTAAGAATTGAACATCTTTTAAGCCTTGTAGATACTTTCAACCATAAAAGTTTCTTCAATTTTAATAAGAATGAGATAGATTACAAAAAAATAGAAACCAAGACCATTCTAGGTAGTTCTACTATTTAGAACCATAATAAATACAATTATGTTGAAATATTTTTAGATTTCATTTCCACTAAAAGACTTGACAATACAATTAGCACATACCATAAATATCTATCTATTCACTTCAATGTCTTGACTCTACAAAGACTTTGGGAAGAAAATAAAAATTCCAAACCACTTTATGAAATCCTTTTTTCTATATTGAATAAGTCCAAAAGGAATCTTGTAAAAACATTGTGGCTACAATCACTTTTAAGAATATATAAGATTTAGTAGCCAAAGAAATATATTTAGTAATGTAATTGCAACTCTACTAAAGACATGCTACCAAGACATGCTACCATCTATATTAACTGGGATAGATTTTGTAGCTGCTTAAGCTCAAAAATATTTGGGGATAAAAATCCTAATAAAAGATTGTCACCCACATATGTTGAATTTGACAAATTTGATAGAATACTTCCATTAAATCTATTATTTAACAGTTTCAAATACTACAAGTGTACAAGTTCAGGCAACACATAAATCAATGAGCCTTGCAAGCAAAGTATTAATTGAACTAATATAACCTTATTGAGATTTAGGCCAAAGGTGTTATGCACCAATATCTAAAGGAGCAAAATTATTCAAAGCTTCTTTCTAGGAGAGTTGTCGAAATTATTGTGAAACAACCTTGATATTATTTTCAAGTTGAGGATGCTGAAAAGAAAAATAAATGGGAGGTTGATTCAATCCATATCCCAAATCTCCATCTTTTCCAGTTTAATACAAATCTAGAAATTTGTCTTAATGGTGAAGACAACCTTTACAAATCCCTCACTTGATGAAATTGTTGTGAAACAACCTTGATAGCATGAGGTGGATTTTATCAAATGGGTATTCCAGTAATTCTTAACTTCATTATAAATTCTCCCCTAAATTTGTCCTGCTATAAATGACCACTGCAAATCATGAACCAAGTTTTCTTTAATGAATATGAAAACTTCATTTCTTAAACATTATGTTAAATTATAAGGTCTTATCCTGATCCTTGTATAAACATTTTGTTTTCTTGTTAATTCAAACCCAACCCATGCATGCTACTAATAAATTTTCTCCATAGAACAACAAAAAAAAATAAAAATTAAGAACCTATCAACATGATCCCTAATAGATAAAATGAGATGGGCTGGGACAAATTTTCTATCATTCGTAGTCTCTAATTAAAATTCAAAAAAGTCTAGTATAATGGATACAAGATTTTTAGACCTATTATCAAGCAACTTGTCGAGTTGTA
Source organism: Sequoia sempervirens (assembly GCA_007258455.2). Lineage (NCBI taxonomy): Eukaryota > Viridiplantae > Streptophyta > Pinopsida > Cupressales > Cupressaceae > Sequoia > Sequoia sempervirens. Next base: position 1,003,593,658 of record VDFB02281492.1, on the reverse strand, counting down.
TAGTGATCTCCTCTTCGTTTGATGAAATATGGACACGTTTCACCTTAGGATGAAGATAATTCATCTACCGTAACCTACATCTCTTTCCAGAGTGCAACAAACCTTCCTAGACACAGATTGTGCAAATAATAATAAGAGTTTTGAACAAGGATAATACTATTGATTCAAAAAGCAATTAAAAGAAATCTCAGACCTGCTTTGATAGGAAGAGTGCGACAATTTCCTTTTCCATGGGCTTGTATATATTTTATCAAAAGCAAATCTTCGTCAGGTGTCCAAAATAACATCGTCAATTCCTCCTCCTGCATACCGTTTGTTTCCCTGTCCCGCAATTCTTCCAGATTCAAAAGAACAAGAAATGAGATTTTATTTTTTTAAAGTAAAACAATATATTTATGCATTCAACTTCACTACTACTCACATAAATGTGACGTATTTCCCTCTGTAGGAGGACTCGAGATGCCCTCATGATTCTTACACTCTATTTCTATTAAGACCACACTTGACTCGTGAAAAATATTACATACGCCACTACTAAATTGCAGAGATGATCTCTATCAAAACAACCCCAAAGTTGTAGAAATCAGACTTTTCAGGGATTTGGAAGCATTGATGGTACTCTGAGTCAACATACCCTGGCGTGCCTTGCAGAGCAGTTGTGACGTGGGAGACATTCAGAGGTAAAAGTCTGGAAAGCCCAAATTCTACAACTTTTGCATACAAACATTGGTCTAGGAGAATGTTTCCCGATTTCACATCTCTATGAAATATGGACGCATCAAAGCTGTGGAGGTACGCCAAGGCCTGGGTAGTTTGTAGTGCAATTTTTAAAGAGCTCCCCAGGGCAAACCTCTGAGACTTCTTCGGCTTTCATGGAGATGATCGGCAAGATTTGATTCTGCTCCAATGGGTCGAACCCATAATCGCCCTGAAGCCTACAAGATCAAAACCAATAACAACATTAATAACACAACACTTGGGTATGGAATGGAAAATGGTTAATTGCCTTGCTACATTGGGTACTCACGAGCCATCAAACCATTCTGGATACCAGGTTTTTGACTCCCCTGACGTCGCGTATCCATGATTTCTTTGCCTTCAGGGTTGCCATGGCGACCACCCGGTAGTGGAACAACCCATTTCTGTTTCTATGGTGACCACTCGTGGGTCGTCCCACAAACTGCCCTCTCACACCCTCGCGAGCTGGTTAGATTATGCTCTAACTACATGCAGAAAAAAAAAATAGTGACAAAATACAATGATTAATAGATCAAACCTGTTCCTCAACAAGAATTACATTACACTCAATAAAAATTCCCTCTTTCGCTACACTTGCCTATTATTTGTCCTCTGATATGCCCTCCAAGAAGCTGCTTCGATGGTAAAACTACAGAACAATAGACCCGGAAGGTGCTGCTCAAGGAGGTTGAAATCAAAATTGAAACACCCAGAATTCCCTGCAAAACTAACCGTCCATCACTTTTGAAACTCCCATGCGTTAAGACTCCCGCTCATATTTAAAAATCCCGCTCATTTTTAAAACTGCTGCCATGCCATGACCTGGTTAGACGAAGGGACAATCTGTAGCAGCCTGCCGTCCGTAGCAGCTCCTAAATAATGGTGCAACGTCACTGACAGCCCCCTGGGTTTTTGATTTTCGAGCAAAGTACAGCGGTCTCTGGCAACCAAAAAAATATATTAGAGTTATATATATTTGTTTAAAATTTAATACAAAGGCAAAATTTTATCCCGCAAAAAATATTAAGTTTGTGTGGTAGAGAAAAATTTCAATGCTGCATACTTAGTATGACGATTTTTTTAAATGAGTAGATAATGAGTAAATGATTTTAAAAAAAAAAAAATTATGAAAATATAAAAGATACAATAGTAGGCCATCTATACAATCTTGATTTTGGAGATGACTAACATTTAACTTGTAGGGAAGATCGTTGGAAAGTGGAGTGGAGTTTGAGAGGGAAAGACTTGTGAAGATGGGGAGATGGTCAGAAAGAGTGGTAGCAAGGTCTAAAGAAACAAGATGGCCCTCGGACAAAGGGAGAATGGGGAAATTAGGAGAAATATAGAATCTATCTAGCCGACTCAATTTCCTTGAGTTCCCATCTCTACAGTTATTCCACGTGAACCAATGAGGCATATGAAGGCTAAGTTTACCCAAGTGAGGGTCATGCACACCCAGGGAATTTTGGGCCAACATACATGCTTCAAGTTCAGAATGGGATAGCTGGGAAGGTCCATCCCAACTACGGTCGGAAGGATGCTCCACCATGTTAAAGTCGCCTCCCAAAACCCAATCAACATTGGGAAGGTTAGTGCGAAGCCATTCCGTTTGAGAAGTCTCTAAAAGGACAGCTTGAATACGGGAGTTCACGTTTGGTTTATGACCCTTGCAATAACTCATTGCAGCAAATTGTGGCCAATGCTGAAAACATGCTTCAAAAAATGGTTGCGTATAAAGGAAAAGGTGCACAAATTTGTGCATGTCTTCAATGGATCAAGGATGGCGATCATGGTTCTAAATTCTTCTTTCAATATCTTAATCACAAGCATAAGATGGAACACATCTCTGCAATTAAATCTGCTGATGGTTCCCTACAAACCAATCATATTGACATTATGAATACCTTCTATGAACACTTCAAAAAAAAAATTTTAGAGGAATCAGATACTGACACCCTCCTTCCTATCCTTGAGGATATTATTGCTGGTTATATTCCTAAGAAAATAGATCCTGAGTATAGCAAGTTCCTTAATCACCTCCTCTCCATAGATGAAATTGGTGTTGCCCTTCAATGTATGGCTTTAGATAAAAGCCTTGGTATTGATGGGCTTCTAGTGGAGTTTTATAGAGCTCTATGGCCCCACATTTCTAGCGGATTTTTATAATGTCTACCTTGAGGGAATTGAAACTGGTTCTTTGGGAAAGGTGCTTAACCAAGGGTTGATTAAACTCATTTTCAAAGGAAAAGAAGAAGATATTGTTAATGGGTGGCACCCAATCACCCTCCTCAACACATCATACAAAATAATAGCTAAAGCTTTGGCTCGAAGAATTAAACCCATCACCCAAATGATAGTGCATCCTGAGCAAACTAGATTTTTGGGAGGGAGATTTATCTTAGATAATTGGTTCTTGCCTAGGAAACAGCTGAATGGGCTCAACAATCTACTCAAGATGCTCTAATTATAAAAATTGACTTTGACAAAGCCTATGACCGTATTCGTTGGCCTTTCATTCTTAAAATGTTAAAATGGCTTGGTTTTGGCACTAAATTATGTGATCAAATCAACATGTTGTTTAGAGATGCAAATGCTAGAGTTGTTGTTAATGGTTGCCTCTCTCCTTCATTCCCTTTATGAAAATCCATTTGCCAGGGTTGCCCCCTTGCTCCCTTCCTTTATGTCCTTGTTGTTGATGCTCTTGGCTATCTCTTTCACCATGCTCGCTTGAATAGGCTTATTCTTGGCATATCTCTTCCAGGCAATCCTACCATTCTCAACTCACATTTTGCGGATGATAGCATGTTATTCATACAAAATTATGCTAAGGAAGTGACCAATACCTTGGACATATTGGATTTGTTATTCACTATTTCGAGCTCTAAACTAGCTATGCACAAAACATAATTTATCATGACTCGCCCCAATCCTCGCCCACCTTGGATCCTGCGTGAATGGAAGGAAGTGAAACATGGTAACATCACAAGATATCTTGGTATCCCCTTTGGAATTGGAGTCTCTCTAAAAGAGATGTGGAATTGGTTCTTACTTAAAATTTTAAAAAAAATTATGAATTAGACAAATAAGTTCCTCTCTATGGCTGGTAGAATTCAAGTTGCCAATAAAATTCTTTTGGCCGGTCATGTCTACATCTCATCGCATTGGTTTCCCTCTAAAGCATGCTATAACCAGCTAATTTAACTCATCAGAAACTTTCTTTGGGCTAAATGGGGTAATAAAAAAGGTATGCCTACTACTTCATGGACTCACTGCATTCAACCAAAAGATAAAGGAGGATTGGGAATTATCGACCCTTATACTCAAGGCATTTGTCTCACTACAAAATGGATTGTAAGAGCCTTGGATGGTGATGCTCCTTGGAAACATCTTGTGCGCCACCGCATTCAAACAACCACTATTGGTCACTCTTGGGACATGGTTAGCTGGAAAGAAAACTTTTGCTTGCCTCTCATTTCAAAACACATGTGGTTCAGCCCCCTTTAATTCTATCTAGAAAGCGTGGAAAATTACATCCAAGAAATTAAAGTGGTATGATCAAAACTTGAGCCATGGTCCGAGTTTTGCTTCTTCATCCATCTGGTGGAACTGCTTGGTTCAACAAAACAATTGCCCTTTGGCCACTATCAAAAATCTCAAAGGTAGACATCTCTTTAAAAAAGGTATTCAATTTTTTCGAGACTTATGGGACCCTTTGACATTTGATTGGAAATCATTGCAGCAACTTAAAATTCAGTTTAGACTTCCTCCATCTTATAGGACCCCAATCTAGGAAATCCTATAATTAGTTAAACCTGAGTTGCTACAACTCATGTCCACTCAATGCCATGACAACTTCCTTAAGGATTGGAAATGGCCCAACAATCAAAGCTTTCAAAAGTTCCCTCTTAGACCTGTGTATAAACAACTCCTTCCTTTGATTCCCTTATCTCGTTGTCTTAACCTCAAATAGCATGGAAACCTTAGCAGATCAAGATGGAACAAGTTAAGTGCATTAATGTGGAAGTCTAAAGCTGATGCTCAAGCCTAGTTGACAGCCTATAAAATTCTCCACGTTAAAGTCCCTATTGGTGAGCGGCTCTCTTTCATTTCTCCTTCTCCAACTTGCCCATTTTGCTCCAATAAAGAGACCATCAAACATGCCTTTTGGTTCTGTACTCATGCTCAGAATATTTGGAAACTTCTCTTCTCCAACCTCGTTGTGCTTTTTGCGCATACTTGGTCTTGGAGAATTGCTCCTCTTGGTCTTTCTGCATCTCACAATATGATCACTTAAACCTTCAAGCACATTTGGAGATTTCGATGTATGGCAGCCTTCTCTAGTACATTTCACTCCCTACAAATTGAATGGATGATCATATGTGCAAACCTTTCTCAGCAGTTTCGTGTTCTTCAATATGCTCTTCAAGCTAATTCTGATCTCAAAAAGATTATGGAGGTTCTTCAAATGCAACTTAGTGCTCTTGAGCCACAATTTAAAATGCAAGATTTCCAGTTTGGCAACACAACCGTTCAGATTAGAGATTTCTGTGGTTATCCGTGAAGGATTTCTTTCCTTGAGTTTCAGAGGTTGGAGTTCGTGTGATATATTATTATCAGCGATACTTTGCAATAGCTCTTCTACGGATTGTATCTGCTGGGACTTATTGCTGTTGTTTTCTGATGATGGGCAGTAATTTTTCTATGTAATCTTGTTTTCAGCTATTGTTGTCTTCATGCTGCTATGGAACAACAGTCCTGGCTTTTCTTCAGCATGTCTACTATTTTAAAATGTTGCTCAATGTTGGACGTAACCCGACTATTGCTTTCACGTCACGTAAACTAGAGACGTTACCAAAGTTATTTAAAAACTTAATCCATTTACAGAATTATTCCCGATCGCAGCAGTAATGCATGGTTATGCATCTAAAGCGATGAAATTATTACAAGTTCACTTATTCCAGTTCAAATAAACATAACTTAGAATCTTAAAGAATCAAAATACTGAAGAAATAATGAGACAAAGAGAAAATAGGAAGAGCACACTTGATAACGGAGTTCGCTCAGGATGAGCTACGTCTTCAGGTCCGCTTCTCAATCGTAGGACCGCTTTATTGATATTGCCAAGCCAATAGCCTTCTTACAATATCGAGCCTCCAATCCAGCATAGACTCTTCACAATCTCATTCCCAATTACAATTTTTGGTGTAGAAAACACCTTGCAATAATTCACTCTCAAAGATTCTCTCAAACTCCTGAAATTTTGAATTCTAACCCTTCAAAATTCTCTCTATCCAAAAAAAAAAAACATGTCCACTCCTACCCTCATACCCTCCTTTTATACAAAATAATAAGCCTAAATAGGCTTAACCAAAATAACCCCCTTAAAAATTCATTCACAACCTCTTTGGCATTTTTCTTTATTCTCGGGCTTGGGAATTTAGGTTGGTTTTTGTTGTTTAGTATTAAAATCCCACCTAATAACCTTTTATAGGTTATTTGTTTCAAATTCGGTTTTAGAAATGGGTTAAGAAAAAACCCCTCACCGTATATTTACAACCGTCCGCGTGGCGCAGCAGTTAACAAACCTTTTACAAGCCCGTCGCTTGTGGGTTCAAAACCCGCCGGTAACAAATTTGCAACTTGGAAATAACAAAAGAAAACCGATAGCTAATATTAGTAGATATCCGCGTGTGGCCTAACGGTTTGGAGGTATGGTGGTTTCTGGTAGGTTAGAGGTTCAAACCTCTCAACAACCTTTTTTGTAAAAACAAACAAATCATGCAACAAACCAATGCCGACGCCGACCAAGATTAGAGGACATGTGTCGCGCCCAGAGACTGCCACGTGGCAGCGTATGATTCGCCAATAGAGACATGTCATCTGCCTAGTGGACTGTACGACTGCTAACTCGGATGCCTCCGTACTACCACGTGTCATGCTCCCATTCGCTATTTGACGCTGACTGGACTGCCACATCATCGCTGACTGGACTGCCACATCACTCACTACGGTACGGACAGACATGTGTCAAACTGAGATTGGTCCACTTCAGATTTGTACGGATTGCTGACGTCATCTTGTATGGATGCTGACGTCATCAATGTACCCTCTGTCCACCAAGTCAACTTGAAACTTTGACCGGCCGTACCTTGCGCATATGAGCTTCGTTTTCCATGAAACGAACGCCATCGGAATCGTCTCGACGAGCACTTCGATTTGACGCTGATTTCGACAAATTCCAAGATGATCAATTTTTCCGCTTCCCTCGGCCCTGGTACCCTATTTGACGGACCTTTGACCAAGCTTAACTTTCATGCATTTCCACCTCCTTTTGATGCTATCATCTGCTGTGTTGATTGTGTCGAGAGCTTCGATCTAAGACTATTTTCGCTGGATTTGAGACCGTGGAAATACCTACAAAGTCAAAGCTACTGCTATTGAAGAGCTATGGACTATAACAAATGTTACTAGAGATATGTTGATTGGTAAGCTTACTACTTTTGAGTTGAGTGAATTTGGTGATGCCTTTCCTAAGATAGAATTTGCATTCAAGGCTACCACCTCTGAGAGAGATAAACAAAGATATGATCTAGGAGAAAGTTCATCTAGAAAAGTGTTCAAGTATGAGGAGGAAATGAGAGAGATTGAAGAAGAAGAGAAAGAGCTAGAAAAGTTCGAAGCACTTATTGTCAAAAGAGAAGCCAGAGGACAAGGTAAGTACAAAGGTAAATTACCTCTTAAATTTTTTTCTTGCAATAAGATAGGTCATTTTGCATCAAGGTGTCCAGAAAGAGTCCCTAAGCCAAAACCTAACAAGCCTAGATTTCAAAGAAAATGTTACTATGCTGCTGATGAAGGTGTGACAGATGATGAATTTGACAAAGGGAATGCAAGTGATGATGAATGGGTATTTATTGCTATCAAGGAAAATAATTTGGTGTCTACTGAATCTACTAGTTGCACAAATGTGGAGAAAGCCCTAGCTTCTCGAGGTGAAGAGAAAGATAAATGGGTGATTGACAGTGGATGCTCTCATCACATGACAGGTGATAAAAGTAAATTTGTGAGCTTGGAAAAATATGATGGTGGTGCTATAAGATTTGGTGATGACAAAGTTGGTATAATATGTGGTAGAGGATGTATTTCTCTTGATGGTAAGCATAAAACTAATGATTTCCTATATGTGGAAGGTTTGAAGCATAATATTTTAAGTGTTAGATAGATGGTTGATAAGGGATACGATCTTCAATTCAAGGATGGAAAGTGTAGAATATTGGGGAGTTCCAGAAATGTAATTGCTTTAGGTACAAAAGAAAAAGGTAATATCTTTCACCTGAGTTTTGCAAGTAAAAGTTGTTTGATTGCTCAAGTTGATGAAACCTAGTTGTGGCATAGGAGAATGTGTCATGTAAACTTTGACAATATTATCAAGATAAGTTCTACTAAGGCTGTGAGAGATCTTCCTAAGTTGGTGAAACCTATTAATACCATATGCAAGGAATGTTAGTTAGGAAAGAAAACTAGAACTTCATTTCGAAGCAAACAAAATTGTTGAAATGAATTGTTAGAATTTATGCATACTGACTTGTGAGGTCCTTCTAGAGTTAGAATTTTACAAGGTTGCAGGTATTTCATGCTACTCATTGATGATTATTCTAGAATGATGTGGGTTACTTTATTAAAGGAGAAATATGAAGCCCTGGAGAAGTTCAAGATCTTTAAGGCTATGGTTGAGACATAGACAAGTTTGAAGATTAAATTTTTGAGATTAGATAGAGGTGGTGAATTCATTTCTTGTGAGTTTAATTCATTTTGTGAAGAACATGGAGTAAAGAGACAATTATCTACACTATGGACCCACCAACAAAATGGAGTTGTGGAAAGGAAGAACAAAAAAATTGAAGAAGCTGCTAGAACTATGATGTTGGAAGGAAATGTCCCTCATATCTACTAGAGAGAAGCTATGTGTACTGCTATTTACACTCTCAACCAGGTATAAATCAAAGGTGATACTGGTAAGACTCCTTATGAACTATGGTATGGTTATAAGCCTATTGTTAGATACTTTAAAATATTTGGAAGTAATTGCTATATCAAAAGAGATGAAGATATAGGAAAGTTTGATGCTAGAAGTGATGAAGAAATATTTCTTGGTTATTCTACTAAAAGCAAGGCCTACCGGTGCTACAATTTAAGAGATTGAGGAAAATGGTTGAAAGTGCAAATTTCAGGGTTGATGAAGACATAGGCACACCATCCAAAACTTGTGGATATGATTCAAATGATTAGAATGATAGTACACACAAAGGAAAGCAAGTTCAGACTTCAAATCAAGTTCATATCATTCTAGTGAATCAATAAAATCAAGAGGAAGGAGAAACTAGTGAAAGTGTTGAAGAGAGATCACAAGAGCCTGAAATTCAAGAACATCCTAAGACTTTGAGGTATGTAAGGTTAAATCATTCACAAGATTAGATTATTGGTGATAAGAACAAAGTTATCCAAACTAGGAGAAGAATTGCAAAAGAATACTATTTGATTTCTAAGAATGAGCCTACTAATGTCAATGAAGAATGCAAAGATGAACATTGGATGGAAGCAATGAAAGAAGAACTATAGTAAATTGAGAAGAATGATACATGAATTCTTGTTCCTAGACCTAAGGATAAAAATTTAATTGGAACTAAATGGGTCTTTTGGAATAAACTAAATGAGCAAGGTGAAGTTGTTAGAAACAAAGCAAGACTGGTGTGTAAAGGATATTCATAGATGAAAGGAATTGAATTTGAAGAAATTTTTCCCCCTATTGCTAGGATTGAAGCTGTGAGATTATTTCTTGCTTATGCTACTTACAAAGACTACAAGGTTTATTAGATGGATGTCATGTCAACATTTCTAAATGGAAAACTAGAAGAAGTGTATATTGACCAACCGCATTCATGTGTTTGAGGCTATATATGTCAAGGATATTGAGAAAATTGAAATAAATAAGTTGCAAGTTGTCAGTGATGCAGTGAAGTTTAATCTACTAGCGTATTCAGACGTTGATAATCAGACATTGTGGATTAAATGGTTTCTTGTTGAGTATATCTAGTTTATCCACGTTAAGTTTTAGAAATCCACATGAAGATTTGATTGAGTTATGAGTTTCGGTGTTCTAACAGTTATTCTGTTGCTTCAGTTAGTGTTCCTGATTGAAGATTATGTGATTCTAGTAATTTAAGTTGTTGTGGATGCTTCTCTGGTGATTCATGATGTTTGTGGATGTTTCTAGATCATGCTCTATCTATGTTGTTGGTCCACATTGATCGATTGTGCTCGCGATTGATGATTTTCTCTTGTGTATTCATGTTTTTCATGTTCATGGACGACAGGGTGATTGTAGCATGTTGTCGATCTTCGAGGAGTAATTGTTTGAATTTTTTTTTGTGTTCGAGATATTGATTTGGGTCTTCACTATGCTGTGGCCGAATTTTGTTGATTCGCATTGAAAATTATTTATGTTTTGAGCCGACAGTTTGTATTCATTTTATTATTTTGTTGAAGCCGACATGGAGATGTTATTATTCTTAGTAGTAGATATATATAAGTGATTTTTTATATCATTTGAAGGCATGTATGTGGTGAGAGATGTGCGATTAATGTCCAAATCATTCAAAGGTAGAGTAGAGTGTGAAGAGGAGTGAAGAGGAGTGAAGAAATGTTCATGTGCTTAATTGAAACTATAATCAGGCATTAGCAGATGCTATTTTGTCAGTTCAAAATCCTGCGGATGTAATCCAAATGTTTCTATAAGACAATGTGTCTTCCTTGGGTAGAAATACTTTTTGTATTTGAGCAGTGTGCTCTAGGCAGTGTGCCTGAATCCATGTGCATTCTCATATATTCTTTATACTTTTAATAGGTTATAATCTTGTGGACTGACCTTCACCGTGTTTTTTCCCATAACAGGGTTTCCACATAAAAAATCTTGGTGTTATGTGTGTTTTTGATGTGTTGATGATTTATGATTTCATGGTTATTAATTAGATCTAAGAATAAGGGTTAATAAGTTTACTAAGTTTGAATTTTTGTGACAACTAATTCCCCCCCTCTTAGTTGTCCGCCCTTGTGTTGCCAACAGTCTTTCTAACGCAACCTAGTCTAATTCTAATGTAACTTGTAGGGATCTATGTGCATATGTGTCTTGACCCATTTGTGACAAAGTTTTATGCCAAAAAGCATAAAAAAATTGTTTTAAAAACAAGAGGAGAAGACCTATACAAGTATCTTGGTCACAAGCCAAGCACCTATAATTATTGAACAAGATTGTTGTCATTCCTTGAGAACAAAGATGCTAATGAAGATATCTAATGAAAAAGTGTATAATGCAAATATGTTCCTATAAATTCTTACTAAATCATATTACTTAAGTATGCCACACCAACTTCACCAAATTTGATCCCCTTTCCATCACGATAAAGTGATTATACATTAACAATAGGAGGCGATCATATGTTATTAATTACCTCCTATATGTACATTTAAAAAAATAGTGTATGTAATTTAATGAAATTTGGTTTACTTGGCAAACTTCACCAAATTTTATCCCCTTAAGCCATCATTTTGTCCTAGGACCTTAATTCATAGATCCCATTAAGCCATCCTACGATTGTTTTCAAGACAAGAGGAGAAGACCTAGACAATTGTCTTAGTCACAAATCAAGCACCTATAATTATCGAACAAGATTTTTTCCATTCCAATGTAAATGAGGTCATGTTTGTGGATTGGTGTTGAACAAGGTTTCATTGGATGACCTAGTCTTTCCTATGCAACCTATTCTCATTCTAATGTAACTTTTAGGGATCTATGTGCATATGTGTCTTGGGCCATTTGTGACAAAGTTTTGTGCCAAAAAGCATAAAAAAATTGTTTCCAAGAAAAGAGGAGAAGACCTAGACAAGTATCTTAGTCACAAGCCAAGCACCTATAATTATTGAACAAGGTTGTTGTCATTCCTTGAGCACAAAGATGCTAATGAAGAGATCTAATGAGCAATTGTATACTTCAAATATGTGCCTCTAAATTCCTACTAAATTGTATTAATCAAGTATCCCACACCAACTTCACCAAATTTGATCCCCTTACTTGCCATCATGATGACCCATCATATGTGTCTTGACCCATTTGTGACAAAGTTTTTTTGCCAAAAATCATAACAATATTGTTTTCAAGACAAGAGGAGAAGACCTAGACAAGTATCTTAGTCACAAGCCAAGCACTTATAATTACTGAACACGATTGTTGTCATTCCTTGAGTACAAAGATGTTAATACAAAGATATAACGAACAAGTGTATAATGCAAATATGTGCCTCTAAATTCCTACTACTTGTATTACTCAAGAATGCCACACTAACTTCACCAAATTTGATTCTCTTACTTGCCATCATGATAAAGTGATTATACATTAACAATAGGAGGCCATCATATGTTATTAATTACCTCCTAAATGTACATTTTGAAAAATAGTATATGTAAATTAATGAAATTTGGTTTCCTTGGGAAAATTCACCAAATTTTATCCCCTTAAGCCATAATTTTTTCCTAGGACCTTAATTCATAGATCCCCTTAAGCCATCCTATTACGACCCATTAAGCCATCCTATGAGGACCCCTTAAGCCATTGTAATTTCTCCTAATTTAATGTAATTTAATGCAATTTCACATCACATTAACAATTATTTATTTTTCATTTACATGCCATAGACATAAATTATCCCTACATTATTTTTCATTTGTATCATTAGGTCATTTATATCATGGATTAAGAGGATTTTTAAGAAAATGGTTTAAGGGGATTAAATTTGTACCTAGAAATTCACCTTTTTGTGTATGTTTTAAGTTTAATTTTTAGTATGTACATGCATTAAAATTACATAGTTAGATCTTAAATTTTGAAATTTGTATGTATGCTCAAGTTGAATGATGTATGTATGTATGTGTATGTATCCCATTTAAACACTCATTTATGTTTAATTTAAATATTTATTGTAATTTTTTACTTGTTTGTTGATTTTGTATAAGTTTTATAGGTTTACTATTATATCATGGATCGGTTTGATATTGAGGTTATCCTCAATCCCCCACCTCAACCCAATTCACCTCAACACCCTCCATGTCATAACCCCCCACCTCCAACCCCTAGATCTAGCGAGGCTTGCTTGCAAGCTCAGATCAATGATGACATTAGATCTATTCAAGATCAAATCAATACAATTAAAAATAAAGCATTGATTCCACCCCATCTGAGGCATTTTGCATCTTCAATGCAACATGTTGTTGACACTTTTAGGTCCATCGATGTGGAATTAGAAAATAATTGACAATGGAGAGAGGAGAGGAGAAAATTTTATTCCAATGGACTCTCCTATAGACAGATATTGGACATTAAAATAACAAAATCCCATCTTGCACCATTTTTTGTTGACCTTGTCAACAACCAACCAATTCCTACAAACAAGCCAAGAATATCAATGAGGTGGTGTAGAAATCCAAAAATGTCTGCCAATTTTTAGGATTGATGGTGGATGGTATTTGACCATCCACCGCATGCTAATGTAGAGGTTCCTCTATATTTTTTGATAAAATTATATGCAAAGTTTGTGTTGGGCCAATAAACCAATTATTTTGATATCAAATCATTTTAGGGTGTTGGTGGTGACATGCCACAATAGAGGTTAGGGTCACATATTGATAAAAGAAGAACCATGCTTGCTCACCCTCTTAAAGATCCTTCTTTTGTTGAAATTCTTGTACCAGCCATGTAGCATCGTGTAGTGGTATTCACACTAGGAGGTTTGAGTGTGTTTGCGGCCAACCTTGAAGACCAAACTTATGCAGTGGCAGTTGGGGCTAGAGAGTGAGACCATGGAGGGGTGTTATATGGAGTAGTCCTAGTACCACTCCACCTGTGTTGATGCCTCACGCATGTATGATTTGTCATCAACTATGTTATGGACATGATCAGGCTACACCTAGTTCAGGTGCATGTGAAGATTTTGGTGTTATTGGTTCATATGTTGATTTTCTAACAACTGAGCATCACCCTACAAATATTTTGATATAGGTATAAATATACATGTACATACATTGAATTTATTACAATTTTTAAACACATATTTTTAATGAAAATATATATCAAAAAAATTGTAGTATTTTAACAATAAAATTGTTTAGTGTAGATGGCCACCATAAGGGCATTTTTTGTTTGTCAATTTTATTTTACATTGACACCAGTGCAAGTCAACAACCCATATGGGGTATTTTGATTGATTTTTTAAATACATTAAATAATTTTAATATAACTTGATTTTAATTTGTAATTCAATATTGAACATGTGTTAAATGTTTATGTTGGTTTAGGGAAGTCATTTGACTTCCACATTGGTTCCACCAAAGGGATTATCAAGCACTCCTCCATTTTTAGGCATCTCACATGAGCCACTTGTACATGTATATTGTTTTAAAAAACTATACTTACAATTTTGTATTTTGAATTCACTATATCAAATGTGCATGTACTTAAATATTAAAAAATATGGCTATGTATAGGTTGAAACCACCGTGAGAATGGGAATTGAATACCCATTAGATGCACAAACAATTTAGGAGTCAACTAAATTTCAGGTTGTTTAAAAAAATTTCTACATGTGTGCATAATTTTTAGGCATTTTAAATAGATTAAAACACCCATTGGTGCACTTGAATATATATGTTTTAACCTAATTTGTACATATGTGCTTTAAATTTGACCTTGTAGGACTTGTTTTGCTGGCACTTTCATCATCATGATGTCATACCACCTCAACCAAGACATGCAGAGCATACCCATATGGGAAGTAAAATTTTTGATTATATTTAAAGTCAATTACAAATTATACATTGTGAATGACTTAAATTAAATTTAAAATTGAATATATATGCTCATGTGTTAAATTCATTTTCTTCTATAGCATGAGACATGTCCTATAGTAGAGCATGTAGAGTAGCCCAATATGGTAATTTAAATATGTTTTTATAAATTAATTGAATTAAATTATTTTTAATTGTCTTAAATCTACTTTCAACTCTCTTTCTCTTGTACAAAGTGATTTAAATCATCTAGGTAGTCAACATGGAGTTAAGTGGTCTCTTGATTATAGAGACAATAGGAGTTAAAAGTGGTCTATTGATTATAGAGACAATAGGAGTTATATTTAAAGTCAATTACAAATTATACATTGTGAATGACTTAAATTAAATTTAAAATTGAATATATATGCTCATGTGTTAAATTCATTTTCTTCTATAGCATGAGACATGTATTGTAGCAGAGCATGCAGAGTAGCTTGATATGGTAATTTAAATATTATAAATTAATTGAATTAAATTATTTTTAATTGTCTTAAATATGCTTTCAACTTTCTTTCTCTTGTATAGAGTGATTCATATCATCTAGGTAGTCATCATGGAGTTAAGTGGTCTCTTGATTATAGAGACAATAGGTGTTAGACTATTTCATGGGCTATATTTTATGGACTTTTTTATATTTTAGTATTTCATTATTTCATGGGCTTGATCTATATACACATGTTTCATTATTTCATGGGTTGTATATCTACATGTTTCAGTATTTCATTATAATTTGATAGACTCAATCTATATATATTTTTCAATATTTGTAACGACCCCGATGTTCTACTTAGTAAAATTTCCCAAGTTTTCACCTCAAGTGAATAAGCCATGATGCCAAAACATAGAAATAAAACTTTTCTTTCCATAATGTAAATTACTTGCACATTTGAAATAACACTATTTCCAAACTTCCATTACATTCCATTGTAACTTCAAAAATATTTCCATAGCATAGATGTCATATTGAATGAGCTCAAGTTTATCATTCATGATTACATCCTTCCATATAATTCGGTACATGATACATGCATAACTCTTCTAAGTTTCATCTAGCAATAGATATATAACTAGTCCTGATGCTGCCACAATGGTGCATACATTATTGATGTCCCCACTCCCTAGTGCATAAACTCTAGCTATCCCCAATGCTAGCACAAGCATCCACAAACCTTGGCCACCAACTGATGAGGAGAAGCATCACTCAAGCACTTTTCTGCCAACCATGGAATCAAATACGATCCCCCACACATCTGTCACACATGACAATATGGCCCTACCCTTTGACAAATAGATTGGTTGGTAAACACCATAACAATAGCCTATCTAAGCTTAGTGTTGTGTCCTACAAACTAGAACCTAATCATATGTTCATCTTCCCTACGAGTATGAAAATATTGAACTAGAATGAATATAAGGAACATAGTGAAATTGATAGTGTAAACAGTGGCAACTTACAATACTTTGCCCAAATTATTCTCACCTAGTACTTCAAGTGAAAATCTTCCTATTCACATACACTTTTATAGCTCAGTTTGGATTATGACCATTCTTATACTATACCTAGGTAATTTCCTTCCATAGGTAATAATTAACCTTAGAAATAACCTATCCCCATTTTACCCAAAAGAATATGGTATGTCTACTAATTAATCCTAACCACAAGTTACCCCTTCTATGGATATTCCTATCCCAGGTATAACATATGAGCTTATCTTTGCATAAACAAGTTGTTCTCTTTAATAGAAAATCTAGTCCCAAAGTATAACTTTATAATCTAAAGTTTAGCTTCATAAGCTTCATCTAATTGTAGATTAAGTAATTATAAACAATTGATTTCATTCAGTAGTATATCACATTAATAAGTGGTTCTCATCAAGAGTATAACCTTATCAATGAATGGCCTCAATCGAAAAATCATCATAACAATAGATGATTTCATTCAAGAGTGTAATATCCTTAATAAAAAGGGTTTAAACAAAGAGTCTACTCTTATCAATACTATAACTTTGTATTAAGAGTGTAATGCAACTAATCAAGTAGAAACTCTAACTCACTAGTTGTTTCCCACCTACATTCCAAACATATAGAATTCCATAAATGCAAGTGATTTGGCTTAATCACAATGGTGATATTTAACCTTGGTACATCCTAATCTCAGGATAAAGTCATCAGCCAATGACTAGTCTGATTACATAAGTTAATCTAACCCTATATATTCCAATCAAGAACAACTCAACCAAGTAGGCTATTCCCAACCATAGGTTTCAATGAGTGGTCAAGTATAAATCCCAACCTAGTAGGTAAAACTCTACCTAAGGTCTTAATCAAATAATACTTCTCGACCCTAATAGGTTAATCAAAACCTAGGGTTCCATTCAAGAGTATAGTACATGATCAAGTGATCATTTACTTAAAGATATTTGATATGATTTTCATAACATCACATCATTTCTTTCATACCTTCCCTTTTGTAATGATTATCCTATCATTCCCAAGGTTTCCTAGCATAATTAGATAACAGTGCCAATTCGCTTCATGACATTGACATATTTCACATTATACACTTAGTCTAAACTATCTATGTATAGAACATCAATATCTAATTCCCTTAAAAAGTATATAAGAATATTTAGACACTTCCCTTATTCATATTTTGTCATTTCTAGTATGTAATACCAATGACAACCAAACACTCCTATTATGAAGTATATACAAACACTTTCATAGAAAAGTATAAAGCAACTTCATTTCCTTTCCAAAGAAAATGCTATGATTTTCTAATGCATGTATTCTCAAAGCATTCAAATCTCATTCTTTCATAAATAAAGACTTGAATAAGAGAAGACTAAATCCTCATGCCTGCAATATGCTTAATCCAATTGACTAACTTGATGCACAACCTTCCAACAACAACTTCCTAGCTTCACTCAATCCCCTTAAAGCAATACTTCACTATGAATTCTCTCTCAAGACAACAATATGCACCCACAACATAATTCACAATTCTCTCACAATAACTCTCAACTCTCAGATTAATTGTACTAGAATAAGTTTGCAGAAGAACGCAACATAATGATGTGTCTAAATGAGAGAAATTGCCTCTCTATTTATATAGAAAATGAAAACTTTGTAGCCTATAAAAAAGGAATGCTATTTGACAACTTCCTCCATGCAAGTTGACTCACAAAATACAGCTAAAAGGTTGCAACAAACTAAGTGTAAAATCAGCACAAAATGCTACATATCAACCCTTCTATTTGACAACAGAAAAAAAATTCAAATGTGCACATTCCTAAATGATGACAGTCAATTTGCAACCAAGATAAAATTCTGTAGAATTAAGATCTTTCATAAGTTGGTGCCATGTTGCAGCCACTATTCCTTATCTCTTGGAACATTTTTACTCTTTGAAATAGTCTACAGTTTACAAGCAACACTTACATAATGTCGACTTAGTGATGGTTCCAATGGGCATCAGACCAAAGATGAATCTCCCTTCAAAATAACGCTTAAAAGGTTCTTTTGACCATTTTAATATCTTGTTGTATGTTTTTCCTATTCTCATGTATTTTACACTTTATATTGTAGCTTTTAAATATTCCATCGCTTTGTATAAAAGCATCCAAGTTTGGAGTAATTTGCTATTAATAATTTAAAGATGTACATTTCTATAGTATTGAGTTTGGTTTACTCCATATAAGTCTATATCATTTATAAAACATTTAGTATTCCTAAATGCAACAATTTTACTCCTTAACTTGTGCGCTTCAACTCTTAAGACAACAAACTTTAATACTTTTTTCTCATCAAATTAAATCCACGTGGATATATGTGTTTCATTATTGCCTATGCATATCATAAACTGGCCTTTATCATATATTCTATAATCAGTGTAGGTGTATATTCTATGTTTTGGCCTTTTCACTTTCATAAAACAAATATAAATAGATGCATATACATATACATATACCTATACATATACATATACATACACATACATACATACATACATACATACATACATACATACATACATACATACATACATATATATATTGTTTAGGTGAAAAATAGGGTAAAACCAAATGCATGAGCAAGAGGATGAACCATTAATTATTCTAAGACCCTAAACACTCAAATTATGTGTAAAATAAGATGAAAATAACAATCATAAATTCTACCTAACTGTTATAGCAACTATGAGGGAAGTTTTTAAAGCATAAAAAGTTGTGTACCTAGTCAAAAAGTTGCTATTTTTGAGATACAAAGGACTCATTCGCCTTTAGTGGTGAATGGGTCCTTTTAAGGATTCAAAAAAATGATTTTAGGATCATGTTCCTTGATGTATGCACTCTCAAATTCACTGTTATCAACTTTTGGAAGTCAGTATGCAATTCTATAGCTTTGCTTCATTGATTTTGTACTTTGAATGACAACTTTTGCAACTTTGCAACTTTGACAATTTTGCTCCAAATTTTGCTCAACTTGATCTTCAACCTGTAAATCTGCAATCACACACTCAAGGGAAATTTTTTTGTTTGTTTATTAGTGAATGGGGGTTTTCCTTAGTTAAACCCCTTGTAGGTAATTAAACCAAATGATGAAATAAAGGAATGAAGCATGAAATATGAAATAAGTAGTTGATGTCACCTTGGATGATGTCTTGTGATGTAAATCTACAAACTAACATGTAGTGTCCATGAAGAATGTAGATCTTGGATGTGAAATGATGCTTGAAAATAGATCCTCAATGCAACATTAACTTTATTTGCTTGACCATATGCATGAATGCATTAAACCCTTGACATGATGAATTAACCTTTAATTGATTTAATAGACTCTTGAAATCTTCCTTGAAATGCTTTATGAATGATCTTGAAATGCTTTAATGCTTGATCACTTGAATGCTTGAAGACTTAAAATGAATTGCTAGGAGGAACAATGTGAATTAACCCCTTATTTATACTAAATTAGGAGTTTAACCCCGAAATTCAAATAATTAAGGCCGACACTAGATCTGGAAAGAAACATTATTAAATTCTTTCCAGAATGAAATTCAAAAAAGGTGTCTCATTAAGGGAGGAGGGTACGTGCAGGATCATGATGGGCCAAAAAGTGGCAATACGATGGGTATGTGGCTAATGACTAGTTTTTTACCCAAAATTGATGAAATGAAAAGAGTTTTTAAAGGAGATTCTTAACTTTCCACCAATATAAATTATTCTTTACTTTGAATTTAATAAGTAATTATTATTCATTTTTCTATTCAAATTACAACTAAAGTCCCGATTGATAGGCTTAATTGAAAAACATCTATAGATTTCAAATGAGTATCACATTTTTTGAATCCAAAAATGCATCACATTCTATCCTTCATATACTATAGGATTAAAAATAAAAATTGAATTTCATGAAGTTTTGACCAAGTTAAGGTGCTCAGACATACGAGTTTTTTATATTTTAAAAATTTGTAATAAAAATTCATAATTAATTATTTTAATTGTAAAAAATTACAAAAAAATATGCATCACATCGGGCATGAGTCCTCTACTTATATCTAAAATTTATAAAAAATATTATCATTTTATTGTGGTTAGGGTGGTCAAACAGACACCTACCTTTTTTTCCCTAAAATTTAAGTACCAACTTTGCATTGAAATTTCAAATTTTCACCAAATAGATTTTTTTTTTAAACAAACCTAGTAGTTTAGAAACTACATTCAATTTTCTACAGATTCTATTCTTACATATTTTTGAAATAATATAGATAATTTATTCAAATTTTTACGTCAAGTTGCCTAACTCTGATTTTTCTAAAAAAATTTCCACTTAAGGGCCTATTTTTTTCCATGATGATCTTGCACATACCCAGGACCCATTCACCACCTTGGGTAAATGTGTCCTAGCTCAGTTTACCAAGAGCTAACCCTAGGGGATTGAAAAAGTGGGATCCTATTAAGGGAGGGCCCATTCGCCACCTAGGGTAAATGGGTCCTCACACCATTTTCCAGGAGCTAACTTTGCCCAATCAAATATTTTATTAATTAAATTGTACAAGTGTCGAGATAGATCTTTGAGAGGTGTCAAAATTAAGGCTTAAATTTGAATTAAAGGGGGTTAATTAATCTAATTTCCCACAATTATTTAATGTCCACCTAGATAAGTGTGAAAGTGCATTATAACACTTTGCAACACTTAAACAAGGTACACATTATGCATATTTTATTTAGAAAGAGTCCCATTAGGCTTAATTAAGCAAATAAATCCTAGAAAAGTGTGAAAGTGTGTTACAACACTTTACAACACCTTTGAAAAAGATCAATTAAGGCATTTTTTAGTCAAATAAAGGTCTTATAATAGTGTGAATGTGTACAACACATTACAACACCACTCCAAGGCATCATTAATTCGGTTTTAATGTCAATTATCAAACCAAGTAAGGAAAAAGGCTACTTTTCTATCACTATATTTTTCCCCCACTTTAGTGAGAGGATGAATCCATGTCAAACTCACACTAAATTAGACATCCAAGACACTTAAGTATGCAAGAATAAAAAAGATACATGATCATACCCTATAAAAGGCCAATAAAAGTAAACAAAAACAAAGGATCAAGAACAACCATTCTAAGGCGACAAAAAATGAGGCTTTTTGTCCATAACACATGTTGCTCACTCTAGGGTAGTGGAACCTTAGTTTTTCCACTAGGTGAGTTGTCCCAACGAAGTGGTTTAGTGAGAAAGTCATGCAAGTGTATCGAATTCCCACCATATAATGAGAAAGTCATGCCAGTGTATCGACTTCCCATCATACTAACCATACCAAATTTATCCTCTTGATAACTTTAATAAGGCACCACAATGTAATGATTTTTATAAATTCTTTTTTCATTTAAAAATTTTGTTAAAGGGGATTTTTCTTTGTTCTTGTAATGGTCTTCCTCTTAGGGAGCATTGTGTCTAATGTCTCCAAGAGAGGAAAAGTCAAAAGTGTTAGATTGTCGCCCATGGGATGCCTTATTTGCATCATTCCATGACAGTAGATCGTACACTCTTAGACGACATAAAACCCAATGAAACCACAAAGAAGAGGAAACATCACAAGAAGAAAGGAAAATAATGCCATGAAATTTTTTCCAAAAGAATTCATCGATGTATGTCCCCACTTTAAAGCGGTTGCTACACTATCACTGTGATCAATTGCTTTAAATTAGCCCATGTTTTTATCCTAAGACATGAGAGCTTTCCTCAAAAAACCCTATGCCAAGTCATATGTTTCCGAAATAGGCTGCGTCATGAAATAGGAAGGGAGGGTTTCCCCCACAAACACATAAGGGATCTATGGATTTGGGGTCAGTATTTCTGTGCTACAATGTTGTCATAGAGCATGGAACTGCAAACATTTCCCAAATACACATAGAATGGAAGAATGACACAAAGAGAGCGAAAACAAAGAAAAACCTTTCAGGTCAACATGGAAGAAACATGAATGCCTCAATGCCTTGCATCATCCCCAAAAGGAAAACACAAGATAAATGAAAAAGATAAAGGAAAAGCTTTTGGGTCAACATGGAAGAGACATAAATGTCTCGATGCCTTGCATCATCCCCACAAGGAAAACACAATACAAATGAAAAAGATTATGACATACAAAAGAATGAAGGTACATATAGGTGAATGCACAAAAAGAGAGATACATCAAATGACACGTCACGGGGGATCACATTACACACATGCCAAAAAAATAAAATGAAAAAGTAAAAGACTAGTAAGGCACAAGTGAGTCATCCTAAAGTAGGTCATCTTCCTCCCAATCTCAGCCAGTATACACAAAAGGCGGACAACTAGCCAAAGAGAAAGTAACAAATGCATTATTAGGACAAGGCTATCGGATTCTTGTAGGTCCACTTTCTGCAAGACAAGAATGAGCCGAGATAAGTGAGGAAAATTAGCTCCTTGCATTAGAGAAAATGATTTTCAATAATTGTAAAAACATGTAATAGAGAAAATGCTTTAAGGTTCTACAACTATCACATGACAAGGAGAAGAAGGGTATGATATTTAATCATTGGATGGAAATCATTGCCATCGAAGTGAAAATTGCTCAGTACCGATTTGAATACACAACACTCATCAATACTATGTCCAAGAGTTCTGTGGTATCGACAATGTGGAACATTTGCATCTTTAGGATATAGTCTTATCTTTTCTTTCATTGGTGGTAATGTTATAAGTTCTTTGTTTAGAAGCAGTTGTAGTTTCCTTTTACTATCAAGTGACAGATAGGGAAACTTTAGTTTCTTTAGTTGGTAAGGCCTCTTACGCTTGATAGATTCACCAATTTATCTAGATGGGATTAGGGAAGGAGGTCCCAAGATGATCTTGTAGACACAAAAAATATATTGATTGATCCTATACACCTGATCCTGATTTACTAACACCAGTTCATCCTGAATCATCTCCTTTACTAGTCATTTAATTAAATAATCTTTATTTAATTAAATTCATCAAATTTCATCTCTTAATTAAATAAATCAATTTTGTCTCATTAAGTAATCATATTTTATTAATTAAATAAGTCATTTTATTTAATTAATCGCATAGTCCCTCTTTTAATTAAATAATTCATTTTATTTGATTAATCTCTAAGGTCATCTCATTTAAATTAAATAAATTAATATTTATTTGGTTTAAAGCTAACACCATCATCTTTAATTAAATATCTCACATCTTATTTAATTAAGTCTAATAATCATTTTCCTCTCATTTTGATTTAAACTAATCCAAATGTCTAAGTCAAATTGTCAAATCAGCTAAATTATATCTTAATTAGTCAAATCCTGATTAATGCTAATCCTAATCCATCAAATCCTCTAGATTTTGCAACTTGCTCATGAAAATCATTTTAATTGAATTATTAAATCTCTATTTACATTAAAAAAGGCATCAAAGTGGGAATATTCTCCAAGTTTGAATTCTCCCCCCAAAAGTACTTGCCCATCCAACAAGGCATTAAAGGCCTCTTACATGTCCTTTTCTTGATCCAAGTGGCATTTAATTCATTTCTTCTCTCCCTCCAACTTGTCACTTCTCCAAATTTGAAATTCCACCTAATTGCATTAATGTGCATATTCATTCAAATGTGCTCCACCTTTGTCCACTGACATGTTGACAAGTGGCATTGTGCTATTGGTTGGTCTTTTATTCCACATTCATCCATTTTGGCTCATCCTCCATCTTTCTCTTCTATAAATAGAAGGCTCTCATTTGGATTTTGGATCCACAACTTCATGCAACATTATTATCTTCAAATTTTTGAGCAATCTTCATCCATATTTATCCATTTTCATCCATTTTCATGGTTTCATAGCTAGGTTATGGAGAAATTTCATCAAGGAGCATCAAATCTTCATCATTGATCATCAAGCTTGCAAGGAATTGGGAAAGGGCCATTTT
>VDFB02281492.1:1003538846-1003563382 GCA_007258455.2 Sequoia sempervirens | reverse complement strand
ATCATCATCATCTCTAAAGTGGACTTATTGGATTCTCTTGTCATTTGTCTTATTTCTTCTTACTTCCCTTTGTGCTAACATGGTACCATGACAGTTAATCAAAAATCATCACCAACACATCCATCCTACATCCACAAACCATCAACATAATGCATATCATATCATATCATATAGGAAACATAGATCATCTGACATACATTGAATTTCATCATTGCATAATATAGATTGGTTATTCTAAGCATCTCATAAACCATATATTTGCATCCATTGCATAAGCATAAAAAAAGCATCATCAGATCATCACAAAAACATCACTCCATCATCATGAAAGCATTATATCATATCATTATCATATGCATCATCACATTGATCACTTACATAATCATATAGGTATCATCATGTGCATCATCCATACAAACATCATAATTATCCATATAAGCATCCTTATCACTCATAAATATGTCATCCATATACTCATCATCATATCATACATGAAAAAAGTACTAAAAAAGAAAAGGAATATCACATAGCATCCGATACATCTCATGATCATAGCATATAACATCATCATCCATTAGGGGCATAATATAGGTCTGTTAGTCTAAAGCATTTAAAATTGTGTAATGTAAAAATGGTCTGGATAATCTAATTAATTAAATACAATTTATTTGATTAATTACCCTTAAATTCATCTACTATTAAATAAATAGAAATATTTATTTATATAGTTCATTTTTGTAAATTCTTCAATTTAGAATTATTCTATCTTAATTAAATAAGCAACTTCAATAGATTTGTATTATTTAATTATCTTAATCATGTTTCCTCTTAATTAAATAAAATATCATAAAGTTTTTTTAATTATCACATCCCTTTTTATTTAATAAGCAAATGTCAAATATTTGTTTCATTTGATTAAATATCTTCTTTTTGTTAAATTTGAATAAATCAAAATATTCAAATAAAGGAAAATTTTCCTCTATTCACTCCCCAATAAAATTAGATATAAAACATCTAATTTAATTCAACTGGCATTCATAGGAAAGTTGTGGAGACAAATTGGAGACAAACTTACATGAAATCCTCTTCAATCTCTTTCCTCTGATTCTTCCAATCCTCTAGCAAGATGTTTTTCTGGGGAGGAACAATTCCCATGATAAAATCAAGTTTCTTCATCTCTCACCATTCAATCCTCTAGATCAAATCCAAGCTTTTGTTGTATTGCCACATCACAGGATGTTGCTGGGAAATCTATAAATACAACCTTCTAAAGGAGGAAAGAGATCCCAACTTTGTGCAAACTTACTCTACAGGAATATCAATCAAGCAATCAAGCATCTTAGCATAGAATCATTATCATGGGTCGATCAGAGATTATCGGTAGAGTTTTTTATCATATTCTATGACACTCCTTAGGCGGGATTATAGTAGCCTAATTTCATATCATCTAGGAAACTATAATATAGGATTAGACTATTTCAGATTTAGTGAAACATCCATCTCTAGGATTTGATGATTTAAATGTGTACTACAATGCTTATACTCAAACTGGTGGAGCCCCCGTGGACTTATCAAATCTTAGGAGATAAAGAAACAATATGACATCTCTCAATAGATTTTGGCTTCTAAAATTAGCTTAAATATTGTTGAACTTTGATAGAAATGTCTCTTATTAAGAAGTGTTTTTAGTTATTTTACTCATTACTTATTCAACACATACATTTTGGCACCCACTGTGGGGCCCTAATCCCATGTTTTAGCAAGTTTTTCTGAAAAGTGTTTGTACAGGATTTTGGCTATTTCTTTTAGCTTGACTGAAAGATTTTGCAGCACATCCATCAAAAACTTTAGTGCTTTTGCTGTAATCGGTTTTTAGTGTATCCACCAAAACTATGAAGCACTTTGGCGACTCTGGTTTTAGTGCATCAACTTGAGAAGCACTCTAAAATCATCAAATTTGTTGTTCCATGTTCAACCCTATTTTGAAGTACTTACATCTGAGTAATTTGTAGTGCTTTTGAAAATTCTCAACGCTCTAATAATTTCAGTGCATTTGATCAATTAAGTGGTGCTTATGACCTCTGTTATAGCGCATATGTAATTCATTGTTTGGATCCGATGCGACCACGACCAATAATTTCATTGATGTATTTGAACTAAAATGAACCAATCCTAGGTTAGTCATTTGGATTAAAATATATCAACTCTAGGTAGTCAATTGTTGATTTGCTATTATTTCAAGAAAATTTAACACTCATGTTCCTTTTGGTGGAAGCAATATCCTCACATGAGTAGAAAAATTGGCTCATTTTGGCCTGAACCAACACTTGATTATTGTAATTTCAGCATGAGGGCCTATGCCTCCCCACTGGGTAGACTGCAAAAATGTTAGACTCCTATCTTTAAAATTCATGCACTGAGGCTGAGCAACTTTAGAAGGCCCCAGCCAGTGGGAAAAAAAAGTACTCTACCCCTTTAATGTGCGAGGGAACCTTAATCTCGAGGGGAGAAATAGAACTAAAGCCGTGTCAAACCTAATATAAAACAAAAAAGTAAATTGGGGAAACCTACATTTATTAGAAGGTGTAAGTGATAAATCCATCCCCAAATATTTGCTCCTAAAGATTGGAGGCTCTGTGGATTTATCATTTGCCACTCCGAACGGAAACCCTATCTATGAACCATAGTGTAGAATCTAGCCGTGTTAGTAACTAAACATTGTAATACACACAGTGCAAGGGGATGGAAGAATCTTCCCCCAAGAAACTCAACATATAATTTCCTAGGACCGTTTGCTCAAGGGATCGAGAAATATGACTTTGAGTATGTGCTTGGAAAAGAAAAAAACATAGGCACCCTCTAGGGGGTGACATAGTTGTGTGAGTCGACGCAATTTTAAGATGTGGGCTATTAAGTATAACGATGACCTTTTTGACCTTAAGAGTGAGTTTTCTTGAAGTGTATTCTTTGTCAAAACTAGTGGAAATTAAGAAGGATCATATTTTATTCTTGAACATACACTTATTATTTATACTCTTGGACATAAAAATAACTGTTTTACAATTGCTTGCAGTGTTTTCAAATCATTAAATCAGATAAAGATCATCCAGAAAAAACACAAAGAGTTAGACAAATCCAATTGTGAAATTTATGATTAAGGATTGCAAATCCACAACATTTGTGAAGATATCCCTTACAAAAAGAATCAGGAAACCAAAGAAACAACTTAGCTACAAGAAAATTTTGGAAATACGATGATTTTTATATCAAAGTAGGAAAGTCTTGCTTCAACATAGAACTTTCATCCATAGGTTTCATGACTTTACTAAGGGATGTACTGATAATTTTTACTTAAAGCCTTTATATTCATAAGCTTATTTCCAAAGAAGATATCTTTCACAAAATCATAATCATAGTCAACCTATTCATCAGTCTTCCATTCCATAACTAGCAATAGAATATTCCAATAAGCCAAATCAGTTCTTACAATAGAGGAAAACTTGGAAACATTAGGATTGTCATCAAAATTAAAGATTTACTAGCAAAGATACCCTGTCAAAGTACCCCATATTACACCCAAAAATCAGTCCCTTCACAAAGAAAATTAGTCAACACTGTGGAGTCCCAAAATAGCACTTGCACAGTCTATTTTAGTGCATCCACCCTATCTTTTAGCGCTTCCACTATTCAAATAGTGCATTCACAATTTGTTTTAGTGCATATAACAAATATTATAGCACATTTATAGTCTATCATCAAAATTCATCAGTGTCAGAAATTACTAGATATTTTGGTGCATCTACGGTCTATTTTAGCGCATTTACCCTGTCTGATAGTGCATTTGTATCTTTTAGTGCATCCACAGTCTATTTTAGCACTTTTTCCCTCTGTAAAATAGCACATCCACAAAACAAGAAAACATAGAGCTATTAAAAACATCTGTCAGACTGTTGACATCAGAAACTCAAGTTTTTATTAGGACAAAAACATTTTCACAGGCCAGACAGTGTCTTAAACCTAAAAAAATAGGGTCTTACAAATCAAAATTCTTTTTAAGTTAAACCTAGATCTTGCAACTTTAAAGTGTCCAATTATCAAACACACATATTGGTTATTAGGTTAAGTTTCATCATTAGTATTTTGTCATCCTACAATCATGAAATGAAACACAATAATCAGATTTTTAACTTGGTCTCATCAATAGAATATATCATTATATTTGACTTGTTAAAATCCATTGACACTCATACAAAAAAAAAAGATCAAAAGTTTAGTGAGAATAGCAAATACTTGTATGCCAATTTTGACAAGGTTACAAAGACAAAAACTTAGGGAAAAGGAAATTGAAACATCAAATATAATGACAGAAGAAAATCCCTTTCACAAATTCCACCAAAATGATGGAAATGAAATAACCCAAGAGGATGTCCAAACAACACAACAAGATCTGAATTTCCACAAATTCATGGAAAAGGTTTTAGAATAGGATATGGAAAAATATCTTCTGATGCTAGTTGAGCTAGGTGAAAAACTTCCAAAAGACTTTGATGTCAATCGACTAAAAGAGACACCTAAAGTAGCTGAAACTGAACCACACAACATGCAAAACACAGATCAAGTGGTTACCCTAACATGTCAAATGCAAAATATTCAGCAACAAATTCAAGATATGAAAAAATGAACCACAAAGAGGTACTCATTACAGGACATTTTTCCTTATCCTTTTCATCCAAGTGTGGACATGATACCATTTCCTAGACATTGTGAATTCCCCAAATATGACAAGTACAATGGCAAAACAGATCCAATTGACCATGTGAGGGAATTCAAAACAATGAGTTTAGAGTTTTCACAAGAAGATACTTACCTAATGAGGTTATTTCCAAGGAGCTTAGGAGGTCACTGTATGGGATGGTTCTCTAAATTAAAACCAGGGATTTGATCTTTTGAAGAACTAGTCAACATATTTATCTCACAATTCTCCTTCAATATTCAACATGAAGTAACCATAAAAGAACTTTACAACATGAAAAAAAAGAAGGGTGAGACATTCCTATCATTTCTACAATGTTGGAAATTTTTTTTTGCTAGATATCCTCATTCTATACTTGAAGAGGAAAAGATGGAATTATTTATTGACAACTTAACTGATGACATGAGCTATAGGCTTGAACTGCAATGTCCCTTGACATTTGAAGATTGAGAATGAAGCTAAAATTGAATAAGCATTGGTTTAAGAGAGTGATTAAACATTACAATGAAGGTCAGAAACAATACAATTTCCTCAAATCACTATGCTTTAACAATGATAAACCTAAATTTTGGAAAAATAGAAATACTAGAAATAATGATGCTGCAACTAACACACAAAATGCAAAACCCATTCAATTTCTTGAAATGTTGTAAAAGAATAATCAAAATGAAAACTAGAACATCATCAGAAACCCTCAAAACAACAAAATCCAAACAATGGAGAATCTACCGACCAACCATCATATCAAGATAATCTAATTGAATTTACACCATTGGGACAAACATTAGGAATCAACAATGAGAGCTTATTGCAAAATAGATTTATTACCCTACCCGAGTGAGAATTGAGGAGGCCAAAGTAAAACCATCTTGGTGGAATGATGAGCGACTGTGTAACTTAAAATAAAGGACATAAAAAGAATGATTGTATGCAATTAAAGCATCTAATACAAGATTTGATTGACAACAAAAAGGTATTTGTCGAAGGACCTCAAACAAACAATGATCACAGTGCATTTACAAATCCTTTACCCAATTATGAAAAGGGAGAGTCTTCTTCAAACAATAAAGGAAAAAGTGTAAACTACATTTATGACAATACCATTCATTGCATTTCTAAGATTGAGAAAAATAATGTCATTGATAATTAAACATAAAACATTAGCATCAATGACATCATTATCCACGAACATAATCCCAAGCAGGAAACACATCTATTTCCAATCAATCAATGTCATAAAATCGGGGGAAAGACAGAGACTATCAGCGATTAATGCTAGCAGCGAGGGACAATCAAAGTGATACTAAAGAGCTGCACTGACCAGCTAGATACACTGGGTCCTCCACCTCCACCACCCCTCATCATCACCACTTTGCTATCATCATCATCGTGGTACCTCATCACCACTATCGCCAGCATCCTCCACCTCCTCCTCACCAACCTCCTCTCTCTTCTGTCGACAACCATGTGCAACGACAACCTCCTCCTTGGTAGGTAGTGGTGTTGGCTCATCAGGAATGGTAATACATGGAAATGGATGAAGAAATAGATACTCTACATAATTGGTTGAAATAGGTGGCTCAACAATATTAGGTCAGATCTCCCAAACTAAAGGTGGTAGAGCCTGGAACTCCTAAAAAATGACATCATATGAAAGGTTGGGCCCCCAGTTTGTAGAATCTACCTGTCGACGAGCATAATGGGAAACACCCTAGGGAATGCCATGAACAATGCCATACTATCTAAGCACTCGTCTGAGCAAAAATATCTCCAACACCCAACATTTCCACCCAATCAGAATCATCGACTAGCAAAGGAAAGGCAACTGTACATCATCATCATCCCACTGCTCACAATCTAAGGACACCATGTCACAACCTCTATATCATCCAATACTCTCCTCCAATGATCCAACTTACCCAGTCTAGGTTTAGTAAGTCGCCCTATATATCTATGTACATATGGCTGCATGGCGGGTCTCTATCTAACCATCACTGGATGCATAACAACACTATGCTCCCATGCCCACACCTATAGAAGAATGACTCCTAAAGATAGACTATGACCTCTAGTGTACACAGCCGAATGCAAATCATGATACAGATGGGAAAGCATACACATGCCCCAAGCATATCTCGTCCCATGCACAAACATGCTCTCCAACACATGGCCCCAACCAATAGAAAGTCCCTTTGACCTGCGATCAAGACAAAGGAACCCTCTAATGAAACCAACAAGAACTGTCAGCAAAGTGGCATAAGCATCCACCATCTCGCGCCATGGAATCCAATATCCAAAAATACAATCATCCTGAAATACTTTGCAGAGGGCATTAGTCCCATCATGCTCTAATGAATCATACACTACAATGTCACCAACAACAGGTATCCTTAGAATATGCCAGAAATCCTCAGGGATGACTGTCAACTTGCCAATAGGTAGGTGGAAAGTATTATGCTCACTATGCCACCTCTTTGCTAGGGTTGTCAGGAGACCCCGATTAATCTTAATTTGGGGCATATCTAATAAGGAGGACAAACCACAATGTGTAATAATTGTTGTCTTGGGCTATGATAGCTATGGTATCAAATCAAATGTCTGGGGAAACCGCTCTCCAATCTGAAGGTTCATCAAAGTCTCCTATCATCACAAAATATTCAAAGTTAGTACTTTTTGTCAAATCATCAAACATCAATTATCCTATCAAATCTAATCAACTCTTGGTGAGACTTTTGATTAAATCTCGTGAGCAAACATCATTGAACCTTGCCTATCATGAGGTCTATTAATCAAATCAACCTCACTTATCATGAGGTATATCAAACAAACTATAATTATTTCTCGCCTATCATGAGGATAATTATCATCAATCAAACATCAGACCTTGCCTATCATGAGGTTGAACATCATCTACTTGATTCACGATCATCAATAATATCAAACCAATGAGTAAACCACGATAGAAATCGACCAAATCAAGGATAAATTTGACAAACTACATCATTGCTTGGATCGCTAAAATAATTGTTTTCTAGGAGCCACAATGATAGAAGCACCATCAAAACACCTCAAAACACTAAAATACACTCAAAGCTAATTTATCCAAAAGCACTATTTAGGAGCCAAAGCGTTATTTCATGACATCAAAGCCATTTCAGCGGATGTGCTATTCTACTAGGCCAAAGTGCTAATCTATATGGTCAAGGTGCTAAACTAATCGAGTGCTAAAACATAAATTAAAAGCACTAAAACATTTATCTTAGGTGCTAAAACTTTGAAAGTGCTTAATTTAACCTGCCTAAGTGCTGCAAAATCCTACCCTGATGCTACTTCATCAAAATGCTAAAAGCAGGACATCCTAAGTGCTACATTGGACCTTAAAGCTAAAGACACAAAATTTAAAATCCAAAAGAATATAACATTTTAGCTTCAAAGAGATCTTGAAATATTTGCTTGATGAAACTATAATGACAAACCATAGCTCAAAGGTGTCTTGCAGATTACCATTACTTGTTTTTCAGGTTTAAAGTGTACATAACAGTGCTTATTGTATACACCTAAAAATGGTCTGGATAATCTAATTAATTAAATATGACTTATTTGATTATTTACCCTTAAATTCATCTACTATTAAATAAATAGAAATATTTATTTATATAGTTCATTTTTCTAAATTCTTCAATTTTAAATTATTCTATCTTAATTAAATAAGCAACTTCAATAGTTTGTATTATTTAATTATCTAAATCATGTTTCCTCTTAATTAAATAAAATATCATAAAGTTTTATTTAATTATCATATCCCTTTTTATTAAATAAGAAAATGTCAAATATTTGTTTCATTTAATTAAATATCTTCTTTTTGTTAAATTTGAATAAATCAAAAATATTCAAATAAAGGAAAATTTTCCTCTATTTACTCACCTACCAAATTAGATATAAAAAAATCTAATTTAATTCAACTGGCATTCATGGGAAAGCTGTGGAGACAAACTTGCAGACAATCCTCTTCAATCTCTTTCCTCTAATTCTTCCAATCCTTTGGAAAGATGTTTTTCTAGGGAGGAACAATCCCCATGATCAGCTCAAGCTTCTTCATCTCTCACCATTCAATCCTCCAAATCAAATCCAGGCCTTTGTTGTGCTACCACATCATAGGATGTTGTTGGGAAATCTATATATACAACCTTCTGAAGTAGATAATGGATCCCAACTTTGTGCAAACTTACTCTACAGGAATAGCAATTAAGAAATCAAGCATCTTAGCAATAGCAATAGCAATCATAGTATATAATCAATATCATAGTTGCATCATAGATCACTGTAGCTTCCTTCTTATTATATTCATGCCAGCATATATTATAGTAACTTCATCATATCATCTCGAAATCACCATATAGGATTAGATTATTGCATTTAGCAGCATCTCATTCTCTAGATTGACATTTTAATAGTCACAATTCTTACCAAATCTAAGAGCCCTGTGACTTAATAAATATTTAGAGATAGAGAACAATAGGATGCTTTCAGTAGATTCTTGCTTTAAATTAGTTTAATTGTTTTTGAATCTTTGATATAATGTCTTATTAAGAAGTGTTTTTAATTACTTATTCCACACTTGCACTTACAATTTCACTCCAATAGATCTGGGGCACATTTTCTTCTATCATCATTGTTCTAGCAACATCCAAAATTGTTTTATTCTTTCTTTTTGCAACTCCATTCTGTTGAGGGGTTCAGGGACTAGATAACTATCTTTTGATTCCATGTTCTTCCAAAAAAGAGTTGAACTCCCTGGAGGTGAACTCACCACCTCTGTCAGATCTTGGACACTTGATTTTCAGACCTTTCTCATTATCTGTCGTAGCCTTGAAACTTTTGAACTTTACTAGTGCTTCACATTTTTCTCTTAAGAAGGAAACCCATATCATTCTAGAGTAATAATCAATAATCAACATAAAGTACCTTTCTCCATGAATACTTTTGACTCTGAAGGGACCATAGAGGTCAGTATGTAGCAGCTCCAACAAATCATTTGAATGAAACTGTTTGCTTTGGAGGGATACTCTAGTCTGTTTACCCATCTAACACTTCTTACAAATTGTGTTAGTAGACTTCACTAACTTAGGTAGATCTCTTATTGCTTGAGTGGAACTTATGTTGACAATGCTATCAAAATTTACATGACATAGCCTCCTATTCCACAACCAAGTTTCATCTACTTGAGCAATTAAATAATTCCCACTAGCAGTATTCAGGGGAAAAATATTACCTTTTATCTTTCTACCAGTAACAATCATATTTCCAAAACTTCCACGTATCTTGCATCTTCCATCTTTGAATTGTAGATCATAGCCTTTTTCCACCATCTGTCCAACAATCAAAAGATTGTGCTTTAGGACTTCAACATAAATAACATCATCAATGTTATCCTTACCACCAAGACAAATAGAATCTCTGCCACAAATCACACCAGCATTGTTGTCTCCAAATCTTAGAACACCACCATCATACTTCTGTAGGCTTACAATTTTTTTTTATCACCAGTCATATGATGTGAGCATCCATTGTCAATAACCCACTCATCCTTTTCTTCAACTTGGGTTGCAAGAGATTTCTCATCTTTAGCAGATTCTATAGCCATAGGACTATTTTCAATGGTAGCAATAAAAACCCATTCATCTTCATTTCCATTATCTTTATCAGACTCATCATCAGTCACTCCTTCTTCAGCAAAGTGGCATTTCTTTTGGAATCTAGACTTGTTAGGCTTAGATCTAGGAACTCTTTCAGGACATCTTGATATAAAATGACCTATTTTACTACAAGAAAAACATTTAATAGGAAACACTCCTTCATACTTACCTTTTCCTCTGCCTTCTTTCTTTACAATCAGTGCTTCCAATTCTTCTACTTCTCTTTCAACATCTTCAAGCTATTTCAGTTCTTCATCATACTTGGATATCTTTATAGAAAATTCTCTCGGACCATATCTTTGCTTGTTACTTCTGGATACAATAGCCTTGAATGCAAATTCAATCTTTGGAATAGATTCACCAAATTCACTTAATTCAAAAGAAACAAGCTTACCAACCAACATGTCTCTTGACATCTTTGTTACTGATCTGAGCTCTTCAATAGCATGATCCTTCATTTTGTAGGAGGGAGGAAAGGATCTGAATATCTTAACCACAATTCCATCCTCATCTAGAGAACACCCGACACATGTAATACCCATCACTATTTCATTTACTCTTAGCATAAAAGAAGTGATATTTTCAACTTCTCCCATCTTCAAATTCTCATACTTTTTCCTTTCCAAACTCTATAGCTTAGCCATCTTCACCTATGCATCTCCTTCATACAAAGTTTCCAGCTTCACCCAAATCTCATGAGCTATCTGCAGTCCTACCACATTTTCCATCTCTGAATCTGTCAGAGCACTCACCAAAGCTTCAATAGCCCTAATATTGTTTTCAACATCTTTGATCTCATTAGCAGTGGAGGGACTATTTTGAGCAATAGCATATGGATCTTTTGTAATCTTCCAGAAGGCTTCACCAATACACCTTAGGTGACATTACATCCTGACTTTCCACACTGAGTAGTTAGTTCCATCAAATCTCGAACTGTCCCTCTTGAATGTTTCCATCTTGGATCACCTCAAGCTTTTAGACTTCTTCAGAGGAACCTACTCTGATACCAATTGTTGGAAAAATAAGGACACACAACTAAGAGGGGGGGTGAATCAATTGTCACAAAATAATAAACTTTTTAAACTTTACTTAACTTAATCTCAGATCTGATGAATAAGAAATTAACCATATTTAACAATTAACACATCAAAGAGACAGAGAACACCAAGATTTTTTACGTGGAAACCCTATTAGGGGAAAAACCATGGTGGATGTTAGTCCACAATATTATACCCTGTTAAAAGTATAATGAAAACAATAAAGGGGAATGCACATGCATTCAAGCACACTGCCTAGAGCTTACTACTCAATTACAGAAGGGGGTCACTGCCCAACAATACAAAATAGGATTAAAATTCAGAGGGTACAAACTGAGAAAATAGCTTCTGCACAAGCTTGATTACAGTTCCAATTAAGCACAAAAAACTTCTTCACTTTTCACTCAAACTACTTCACACTTCGCTCGGTCTTCTTCACACTTTGCTCTGCAATCGAATGATATTCGCACATACACATAGGAGCACATCCAGCACATGAAGCACACTTTGCACTGATGAAGCAGTCACTCTTATATATCCACTACATGAGATTTCATCAACAACTTAGTCAGCCAGAAAAATAAAGCATATTTGTAATGTCAGCCCAAATTTACAATTAAATTTTCAATGTGGATCAAAACACTATCGGCGAAAACAATGATGCGACCCAAAACAATATTCATGAGCACGCCAAATATTCAAATTTTGTTTTCCAAGGATCCACAACATGTTACCACCATCATGTCGGCCAAGAACATGGAAACCCGAACGTGCGCAAGAATTTTTTTTGACCATGAGCACACCGATCAATGTGGACATACCACAAAGATAGAGCACGATCTAGAGACATCCAATAGCACTAAGAAACAACAGAGAAACATCCACAACAACTAGAATTACCAGAATTACACAATCTTCACTCAGGAATGCCAACGTAGACCACAAAAATATTGTCAAACCACAACATGATCAAATCTATACACGGACCTCTGAAACTTCCGATGGATGATCTAGATACTCTCAAGAATAAACCCTTTAGTCCACAACAGCTGATCTTCAACATATAGAACAAGACACTTTCATACCTACACAGTTCCACTAGGAACCTGAAACACTTTCTTTTACAATTTTTTCAATATCCTCGACATATAGAGCCTTTAATACACCAAATGTTAATAGTGTTGACATCAATGACATTACCTCAGAGATTACAAGAACTATTGTATTCATCTATATAACTTTATCAGGCTAAGAAAATGATGTTTCTATAATTTCTAATGGACAAATGCTTTTATTTCTAACAAAGTATAATTAGTGATTTATTTGATCTTTATTTTCTTGACATGAGATACTACCTAGTCTCCTAATTTATAAGGTAGAGAAAATAGAAAAATGTCTTTGAAAATTTATAAGTTGACATTCCCTTTAAGTTTTTCCCAAGATTGGGGCAGGGGGCTTAGCTCGATTGGATAAAGCATCCTATTGCAAGCAAGAGGTCATGAGGTCTAGTCTCCCCCTATCCTCATGGTACTGAAGGGTGTTTCGCACCAATGTCACCAACGACATGAAAAAAGTTTACCAAGTGCACAGCAGTTTATAGCGGGCTACCTGATTCCTACAGTCTAAAAATAAAATTTTCCCCAAGATTATGTCCACTTGAGTTGCTAACCCATTGCAATCATGTTTGAGTAATAACAACATTGGAATAAATTACTTTCTATGAATTCCAAATACTTCACTTTTATAAACATCATCTAAACACAATAGATACTAAATGAATTGTATATACTCAATAAATACTAAATGAACTGTACATACTCATGAAAAATATATTTTTAATAAAAATTAAAATATATATATATATTTACAAACCATTTATTATAAGGCAAACTTTCTCTTATAACCATGTTAGAAGCGTATCCCACTAAGGTCAAGCATGGGCCCCTTTTCTCTGAAGAAGTTCCATATCTACCCCTCAACCTAACTGAACACAGTTCACATTGACCTATACTTAGGAATAATTGGAACATGAATCATTTCATGTGATACTTGTCAACCATTCATGAAATTTTGCTAACTTTATGATGCACCACATTGAAAAAATAAAACACTTTAGGAGAACGTTTTAGAAAATAGAATGCTAATTATTCTCTGACTACCTAACATTGCCTAAAAATAAAATGTTTATACCTCATAAATTGACTTTTATGAGCATTTCACGCCTGTGTTTCAACCAAAAATAGTACTAGTCGAATCCCCACCCATGTGATAGAGGTTAGGATGCCGAGTTTCCTTGGACGTAAATACGTAGGTAACATTTCATCTTTGATAGCGACACCTCCATCACTACACCCGACAATATCCCCACATGATGCGCCAACGGTTACAATGTTGCTACCATGCCATTAACCCCCTAGAATGGGTCAAGGACTATGCTTAATTTTCTATATCAAAGTAGAAATTATTATTTTCATCTTGAAACATTTGGCTTCCAAGTATGCAGTTTTGTGGAAGGGGAGGGGCAATACCATGAAAAGATCATATTAAAAGTAATAGTGAATCTATACAATTAGTTTTTTGAAAATATAAGTAATGCGAGATTACGTTTTAAAGTTAGATTGATAAAATCAAATAAATAATTGTTTATAGAAGTGCTACTCAAAAAGAATAAGAAGGTAAGAGGGTGATTTGATAGAGGAATAATTATCAAGTCAGTAGTTTAACAAAATTAGAAAGGAACTCTAGTATTTGTAAGAGGGTCTTACCTATTAGGGTTATCCCACCCTTCACTTGGTAAATCTTTTCCATCCTCAACAATTCCTTAGCTGATAAGAGTAGTGTTATTTGCTTCCTCTAGATGCTTTCACTATTTTTTATTCATAGTCCTAAATGGAGATATAATAATCTTGAGCAAAACAAGATAATTTCCTTGACTTGGAGGGGCCCATATATGTCATTGAGAGGATGTAGAAGAGTGATGTGGAGGTAGACATAATCCACTTGGTGACTAGATAACTAAGGTGGTGGCAATGTCCAACCAAACTATTGCCTAGTTGGTCATGGTGGTTGAGGAGTGAAGGCTCATTGAAAGCTTTGTGGGTGGCACCAAGAGGATGTAGATTAGATGCACTATTGACTATAGTATGAGGATTTGACATGAGATGGGAAAAATTTTAAACCCTAAACACCATGTGCAAGGGGAATTCCCCCAATCGTCATGTAGGGTTTGAAGATGTTGGACCTTAGGCGCTATCTTGTTAGCTTGAACTTGAATTTGTGTGATCACATTAGAGATCACTAATAATTTAAAGTGAATAGTAAAGTTAGTATCCATAATAGAATGAACAAAAATAATAGGACTTCTATATTCTCAAATTAAAAAATCTAGTTAAAAGCATGTCTTTTTTGGGAAAATATTGTAGAAATTTGGCCTTAGAGCTAAAAAAATCATGGATCCATCGCAAAGCATTTTATGGATAAATAAAAAATTAGAAATACAAAAAAGGGTTTCTAGTTGTCCATAAAATAGAAATCATGAATTAGATAAACCAAGATGTATCAAATAGGTGCCACTAAAAAAACCTAGTAAAATAAATGCCAAAAAAAGGGGAAGCTTTGGACTCCATAACTAACTTATGAGCTAGTAATTCATGGCTATTGTGGAAAGGGGATGAATTTCACAATGGTTGGTTCATCAACCAATAATCTATATGGTAATCTCTCATCATCTTGTTTCAAGATAAACTCTTGATGAGTAATCTTAAAATGAACTCCCTTAAGTTTTTTAGAGAATGGAAATAACCACCTTCCACTTGGCTTTCTTGTTCTTGGGGAAAAATTAAGTTTAATAAATAGCTATTTTTGTACAATATAAGTTTTGCATATATAATTGCAAGTTCTAAGTTGGTTATAAGTGAAAGTTAGAGTTTCTTCCACCCAACATAATGGCTTTTATGTCTATATGGTGGTTTACATGATTTTTTAATAAATTCTAATTTTAAAAAGAAAAAAATGGACTATTTATTTTGATATAGTTTCTATAATTTTCATTTAAAACTCCCCCCTTTCACTTAATATTTTAAGCAAGAAAGAGTTTGAAAATCTATGAGCCCCCCTAAAAATTTCTTCTAATTTTTCTCATCAATACTTACCATAAGTTTTAACTGACACTTGTGAATGTGATCATAACCTTAGTAAATGTTTTGTTCACCAAGTAAGTATCTCATTATCACTTTATATTCAATAGTTTACACATTCAATTGAAGAGTTAACTTAATTATCTTCATAATTGATTTGGTACATAGTAGATTATAAATTACTTAATTATTTTTGTACTAATATCATAGATTACTAATATTACTAGATGTATCAATACCCAATTAAATGAATTAAGAGCAATATTATTTTTAACTTACCATGCTTCTTACAATCAATGCACTTCCTAATATTTTTAAGTTGAGTACTTTTACATTTTAAGTATTCTTTTTAATAATTTTTTAATTTAATAAAAAGATAACAGGTTGTTGATTTGTTATTAAAGTTGTTTTCCTAAATAGAAATCAATTGTTGTTAGGTGTAAAGGGTTGATATAAAATATCTTAAAAATCACATATAAGGGATGGGGTTAGATTTAAGTAGAATTGATACAATAAGGGATGATACCTAAACAACATAAAAGATTGTACTAAAATTTAATCTAAATAAAGTATATAGAATAGATACCCCCAAATCATTAATATTAACTCAAAGAAAATCAATTGTTAAATACCCCTTACAATTAATTCTAAATCAAATATCATAATTATTAAATACCCCTCATGCTTCTAAATCTTCTTAAAAATAAATTGAAAAAGATCAATTATCAAACTATCTCTTAGGATAGCCACTAAGAAAATGATCACAATTATTAAACACTCTTTAGTACTTGATATATAATTGAAGAAATTGATTATTCGTCAAAGAAACTCAAATCAAATCAGATGTCCCCCAATCTTTAATTTTAAGATAAAAAAGAATCACACCTTTACTCTTTAGTACTTGATAAATAAAATAAAATTGATTATTCATCAAGGAAACCCAAATCAAATCAGTTATTAGATGCTCCCTCCTTCAATTTTAAATGTTAAGATAAAAAAGATTCATACATTTTTTTGCTTTCGTCAAAGCCAACAAGACCACAACTGAGAGATCTCATCCCTATCCCCTAAAAGAATCGAACATTACACTTTAGATGTTTAGATTCCAACAACTTACTCGCATACAATGCACCATTCATACATACCTTGCATCTACATCGTTAAATTTCGATCACACGACCTTATTTTTTTAATACAACTGCCTTACCCCTCCCCCCACACACACATACGTACATGTACACATACACATACACGTTCACATACACGTACACGTACATCAAACCAACATTTAACTGATATTATTTTAATTAAAGCAAAAAATACAGCATACCCATTCTTTAAACTCTTTTCTATCATACACTAATGCTACATGCCTATTCATACAACATTTGAGATATATAGAAAATGATCCCCCAAAAAAAAGAAAAAGAAAAAGAAAAGTGGTAGCTATCACTTGAATTGCACTTGTCGGGGAGGTTTGTGGAAGTGGGGGCACACATTCAATCATCCTTTGACTGTGTCGCATGAATTATTGAACGTTTTTCCCTGCTTTATAATCTGCCAAACACAGATGCAGTGTTGCATATCAACTTTACTTACAATGTTCTTCCATATTAGGCAACACATAGAAATAGTGTGGAGCACATATTATGTATGCATGCACGGACCTCAATGCAAGTGTCTACTTAACCATATTCATAATGTCTCTTTCTGTCTGGCGTGTAGCACGAGACTCATAGTAATGGAGGCTTCTCGGCCATATTTCTCCTTGGTAGAGCAAAATTCACGTGTTAGAGAAAAATTTAGATGGTGGGTGATGATGATATGGGATCTGTCTGCAAGTGGAGGATTCCAAAGGGATTGCATCGATTCAGCTCACAAGAACATGAATCATGCAATCTCTTGGGAATCGTCCTGCAGACAGAGTGATCACAGTGTTATTTCTTTTGACTGGAGGGGTACATTTTCTGTCAAATTATTTCTTTTTGTCTCCTGCTTTGGAGTTTCCATGGAACTAGTTTTCATCAGTATTGATGAAAATTTCTGAACCAGATAAAATGGCTTCCATTTGATGGAGTTAGAGATCTGATAACTTATATTTTGACCAGGTATAACCTTCCATTACAATTGCTGCTGTTTATTTATTGCTTTCTGTACTTTCTTCTGTGCTGCTTTGATATTGAAATCTACCAAATATGCTCATAATACTAAGATCCGTTGGCTTCTTTCTGTAGTTCAGATTGTTTATAATTATTACTCTTGTTGTTTTACTTTTTGGAATTTTATCATATGCCTGCCTTGACTGTTAGGGTTACCAATTGCAAGGATTAAATTCCTCCAAAATCAGGAATATGTTTAAGAATTGTAGGTAGAGTAGAATATTTCTATTCATAACCCTAATTTATATGCTAAAAACATATCGTACACAAGATTTTCTGCAGCTTATATGCCCTGTACAACATCCCTTCAATAAATGTAAACAATCAATAGTTCATGTTTGATGATGGATTATGGCGTTCAATATTAGACTGGATTCTTGATGGTGGATAATGAAGTTCAATTTTAAACTGGATTCTTGATGACAGATCATGTAGTTTGATTTGAAACTGAAAGAAACTCAGAATCAAATCAAAAAACAATTCATACCAATATCATAGACTGTAGAAGCTATGTCTGCAATACAATAAAAGGTTGAAATCACAAAGTTTTCCCACAACCCTTTTCTAATTTTATGGACTGAGGAAGCCTTAGATCTTTCAAATTATACTGTTCATTTGTTAATCATATCGATGATGCCTGTAAACTATTCAAATGTTCTTAGCTTTATTGCAAAGAGCTTCCTTGAGCTCACAAATGTAAACAATCAATAGTCCATGATTAAAAATATATTTTACACAAGATTTTCTGCAGCTTATATGCCTATACAACATCCCTGCAATAAATGTAAACAATCAATAGTCCATGATTTTTTCCATTTATTTTTGTCATATTTTCAGATTCTTGATGACAGATCATGGAGTTCAATTTTAAACTGGATTTTTTATGACGGATCATGGAGTTTTCTTCAAAACTGAAAAGAACTCACAGAATCAAATCCAAAAACAATTCATGCTAATGTCATAGACTGTAGAAGTTATGTCTGTGATACAATAGAAGGTTCAAATCACAAAATTTTCCCACAACCCTTTTCTAATTTTATGGACTGAGGAAGCCTCAGATCTTTCAGATTATACTGTTCATTTGCTAATCATATCGATGATGCCTGTAAACTATTCAAATCTTCTTAGCTTTATTGCAAAGAGCTTCTTTGAGCTCATAAATGGCTACCCATTTCCTTTGGCTTTACAAAAATGGTTTTCTTAGTTCAAGGCAATCAATACCAACAGAAACATGGTAGAATACGTTTAAGGCAATCAATACCAACAGTTTTTGTGAGACACAGAATATCTTCAAGAAACTCGCCTGTGAAGTTTTCACCAATTATAGAATCAGAAAGGAACATAAA
The DNA here is from genome assembly GCA_007258455.2 of Sequoia sempervirens. Classification (NCBI taxonomy): domain Eukaryota; kingdom Viridiplantae; phylum Streptophyta; class Pinopsida; order Cupressales; family Cupressaceae; genus Sequoia; species Sequoia sempervirens. Next base: position 1,003,544,255 of record VDFB02281492.1, on the reverse strand, counting down.
ACTGCAAGTAGTTTTTCTAATTACTTTGTTTTACTGGCCCATGTCTTTAAGCAAATTCATCTGGAGGAGAAAGACCCACAAACCAGAATTACTGCCGTAAATGGAATGACCAGTTATAGCTGTCCTCTTCTATTTAGAAAATCACCAGAAAGGAATTCGAGGAGTTATGGACCATTAATCGTCCACCACAAGGCATGAAGGACCATATATATTAATGTCAATAAGAGACGTTTTTTCCAAGAGAAAAGAATATTGTGGTCCCTTGTAATGCCTATGGCCAACAATTAAGTGGGATGTTTACTTAATATAGTCCACAAGTTTCTTAATAATTATAAATTTATCTTTGTTATTCTCAGGTCTAAAAGCTTGGAGGATACCCTAACTTCAACTCACATATAAGTAGAAAGTGATTGTCTATGGCAAGTTGGGGCTTGGTAGGTGCATAAGAAGTTAATAATTTGTGATTACAATTTGAAATGGATTTTGTACTACTTTTTAGCTTTTTATCTGATTCATCTCTATAAGGATATTTTAAAATATTTATAAGATAATAGTTTTCATAATTATTATATAAATAAATTAGTTGTCTGGGGTTTTTATAAGCAAATTTTTTATTCGGGTTCAATGTTGGAGTGATATAGATAAATGTTGAAAACTATCTTTGAATAGATGATTGGAGAATTGAGCTTTAAGAACACATAGTTGATGGATTGGATGAATATGATTATTAGTATGCATATTCTATGAAAATCAAATCCATTTTCTTAGAGAAGTTAATTTTATTTATGTTGTTGGTTGAAAATGATTTCAATATTCTTTTAAGTATTTGAGATAAGATATACATTATATAGAAAAGTTGAACACAATTTATACTCCCCATCAAAATTGTGTGTAAAAAGGAAGAAAATGACTTTTACTAGGATGATGAGGTGGATGCTCCATGTCAAAGGCATACTTGATCAATTTTAGAGAGGCTATTTTTGGGGGTGGCTATATTTTGAACAACTTTCCTATCAAGACAATGATGAATGTGACACCTCACTATTTAAGTACATGATAAATAGAGTAGTGGGAAATTAAGTGTCATACAATACAAATTGTTTGTTAGGACTTACATTTTAAGAAAGTTGTAAGGGAAAATTAACTTTAAAAGTAACAATTTTGTCATATTTGGCTATTTAGAGTATTCCAATGTGTGTATATATATATATAATGTGATTCACTTAAATGATATCTTATCATATAAGATGATTTCTCCTTTGATAAAATTTCATCATTTATTTAGGAATATAGGTGTATTATTATGATGATTCTCCTAATACTTTATATATATATATATATATATATATATATATATATATGACAAGGCCTATTTACAAAATAGACATTATTGGTTGTGACTAGATTAGACAAGGCGGGTAGCTTTATGTGACAAAGATTCATTGGATGAGGTGGCATCTTCAATCTAGTTGAGAGATGATAAGTTGGGAAAACCATATGTTAGATGTTGGCCCCACACGAGGCTCCTACTTATAACTTGGGTATGTTAATCACCACAAATGAGACATTAAAATGATATTGATATCCCTGAGAAGGGGGATTCTAACACCTTGAAAGTACCTTTATTGAAAACCAAGCCATTTTAATTTTATTACTAGGGTGATGGAAACATTCAATCCTAAATAATAAGCAGAGGAGGATAAGCTTATCATATTTTTTTTATGATAGATGATTAATGATCATTAATAAATAATCATCCTTGGGAATTTTTAAATATAAATGGACTTAATAAGTGCAAGTGGATTTTCAATTAAATTTTTTTTCTTGAAATGGATCAATAAATTAAGACATAATACTCATTATGATTTACTCCCATAATGAATTATTTTTTCTCCAACAACTTTGTTTAGATAGGAGGTGCATCATATTCAATATGAAATGTCTCAATAGGTATTTTTAGGAGGATATTTACATGGAACTCAACCTCATGGTTTTGCAAGGAATAGCTCTTTCTATTTTGTAGTTCCAAATCATGTCATTTGGACATCATGGTTATTTTTTGATAGTTTTGGTTTATATTATTTTTTTGTTCCTACTCAACATAAATAATAATTTGAATCATGATATGAAGTTCAAGAATAGTGCTTTTTTTGAGATGATTGATTGAGGATTGTTTCATTGTTTGTTGTGCACTTAGGTCTTGTAAGTGGAGAAAGAAATCACTATCACACTAGGTATAAACATAGATAAGTACAATCATTCATCCACCACATATTTAACTCAAAGTATAAGTTGACAACTCAATGCATAATCCCCAAGTTGATAATATTTTCTACAAGGAGCTTGTGGGGAGTCTTAAATACATTGTAATCATCCTTGCATAAACACTACATGTGTATGTAGTCTAGTTATTTCAAAATTCATGTAGGAACCAAGAGAAGAAAGGTGGGTATTATGGATATCATGAAGTCAAATTTTAGGCTTTAACATTATTTTGGATTGAGATTGGCTTCTTAGCCACACAAAAATTAATAGGAAATACATTTTTCACTATTAATTTATAGGAAGCATAAGGTAATTATTTAATAGTTAAACTCTTTGTAAGGTGTTATTTTAATTTCTTATAATTTAAAATTTATGCATTCTAAAATTGGATATAATTATATTCTTTAGCATTACATAACTATAAAAAATAATGGTTTTCTATATTGCATAATTATATATAACTAACATCATAATAATAACTATTAAAAATATTAAATTACAAAATTATTTATAATTATAAAACTATCGAGAAAGTAAACATTTCCTTTCTATATGAAATGATAATTAAGAGTTAGAGAGTAAAATACACCTTAACGTTTCCTTAGTCTCTCTAAACAATATCTCAAAAGAGTGTTAAATAATGATAAAATGTTTTATTATGTCCACTAAATTACTAAGGTAGAACTTTGATTAAAATGGATATATGAATATTATAGCCCAAAGAATCAATAGGGAGAATGAGTGAAGGACTAGGAAATTATTCTAGTTTTGAGAGGGAGAATTAGAAAAATGAAATTTGAAAACATTCTATCAGGCTTCTAGGACATAACAAGTTCATGTCCCTTGTTGTGGCCCCCCCTTTGTTAGACATGGGCCAATTATTGTCTACTGATCAAGACTTTGGATATATTTAGGGTGTTCTATGGACCCTCTTCCAAGATCTTCAATGCCAGGCCATCCTTCTAGTAAGTTAAGGATGTTGTAAATTCTTTAATAGGTAAATTTGGTCAATCTTGGGTAGGTCTTTTCAAATTGTTTGGCAAAACTAGTGCTTCTTGTGCTAGAAAGGTAAATTTGGTGTGGGAATTATGCATGTTGCTATCTCCTAGGACTTCATCCCTAGGGTAATCTCAATCAATGTCTTTGATGAGGTGGTATAAAGAGTTATAGAAAAATGGAGAATTTCTTAGGTGGGAAATTTTTAGGTTAGAGACCCAACATAAATATTGTTTGATCCTAAGTGGTGAAAAATATAATCCCAAAAGTTAGCTATAGATATTGGCCATGGTTAAAGTATTTTTACTATTCTCCTCTTGTTGTGAGGACTTGGAGAACTCCTTTGTTGATGAGCCCTATTTTTTTTGGTAAATTTGGGTTATTCTTGAAGAAATAGTTTTTGGCTTTGACCCTACAAAGGAAAACATCATTATCACTTCAAATTGGATGTGTATTATGGGTCTTCCTCTATATTTTTTGGAGAAGAAGTGTTCAAAGATATTGCTACCTCCTTTAATCAATTGGTTTCTATAGATCCAATCACTAAATATCATAGGAGTTTATTTTTTTCTCAAGTATGTGTTGACATGTGAAAGAAAGAAACTTAATTGAGGAAATAGCACAATAGTAAAGCATAAACAAATTTTTTTACCTCAAATGACCTTGCTCCTTGGATTGAGTGAAAGTGAAGTGCACCCAATGTTCCACTTAATTTTATCTTTTTGTTGTTGATGAATGGTTGAATGTGGTTTTTTATGGAAGAAACATGATGTTATGAGAAAGTTGGATTGGATAGAAGATAGGATAATGTGCAATTAGGATGATAGGAGATGATAAAAATGAGGAGAAAATTCCTTCATTTATAGATTTTTGAAGAGGAAAATTAAGGGATAGGATGCATTTTTAAATGGAGGATCAACCCTATGAGTTCTAAGTGTCACACAAATAAGTCTTAGGAAAGTGACATGTGATAGGGAAGAAAGTTAGGTGTGCTCACACATGTGTGAGAATACACATAGGGCAGCTCATGAATGTGACAAGTGAGAAGGTAGGGTGACTACCTTATGAATGCCTCATGAAATGTGTAAGAGGTAGGATGGATTCACATGTGTGAGAAAGAGGTAGGGTATGTAGGTTAGGAAACTTGTCAAGTGATGATAATTTAAATATTGAACCATGTAAATAGATTTAATGGCTATGATTGAATGGAAAAGGATTGAGGGTGAGGTGGAACTAAATAATAGAGAAAATGGTAATGAAGGTTAATTAGCCCAAATCAATAATCAAGTAGGTATTAACTAATTGATTTAGTTGGAGGATTTGTGGGATAAGGTTAGAATTAATTATATAGATGCAAATTTATTTAATTTAAGGTGAGGAATAAAGGTGAAGCATTAAGCTTAATTAGATAAATATAAATTTATTTAATTAAGTGTGAGGGATAGAGGTAAAGGATGAATTAAATAAAGAGTAAGTATTTATTTGATTGGCTAATATGGGATAAAGTATCGTGTGGCTAGGTAGGGACAAATATAGGTGTCTACAATATTAGTTTAGATTCTCCCCCTCAACAATTTATTTGAAGTCCAAATCTAGGGTGTTCAAAAAAAATTTATCCTTTGAAAGATCTCCTTTCATTTTTTTTCCTATCACTCCCCTAGATATATGGAAAATGTTTGTTTGACCAAGATAAATGAAGTATCACCCATTGTTAAAAAATCTAAGGAGATTCCTTTGTTGGGAGATTGTTGGATGTTGTGGATGTGTTGCTAATATGTGGTTGTCTTTGATGTCAACACTATTAGCATTTAATGTATCTATTGCTGTATATGTCAAGGATATTGAGAAAATTATAAGGAAAAGTGTTTCAGGTTCCTAGTGGAACTGTGCAAGTCATGAAGGAATTTTGTTTTGTACGTAAAAGATTAGCTGATGTGGATTAAAGGATTTATTGTTGAGTATGTCTAGATCATCTACCGAAAGTTTCAGAGGTCTGCGTGAAATTTTGAGTATGTTGTGGTCTAACAATGTTTATGTGGTCTTTGTCAGTGTTTTTGAATAAAGATTGTGTGATTACAGTTATCTCAGTTGTTGTGGATGCTTCTCTATTGTTTCTTGGTGTTCTTAGATGTCTCTAGTTCATTCTCT
>VDFB02281492.1:1003375594-1003538746 GCA_007258455.2 Sequoia sempervirens | reverse complement strand
TTACTTGGGACACTCTACCATCACTTACATGATATTTCTTATAGGAGAGGAGAGAGCATCTTGTGTGGGACTACACTAATGATGATATGGCCCTGGGAGCACATATCCATATTTCATCCACCTATTAAGAGACCACAGTTGGCTGACAACATGCCTTATGCTTATTACTACGTTGGTACCTTATAGCAGACCCGAACGGGTGAGACAGGTTGGTGGCGGCATCAGATTGACACGATGATGTCCTTTATCTGGAGGTCGTATCGAGACTGTGGATAGTGGGATGATGAGGTAGACCACTTGAGTCCGTGCAGGCAGTATAGATATTTGATTGGATGGACAGTGCAGACGTCATTGATCATTGAGATGTATTTACCCCAACATGTCCTGAGGCAGTTTGGAGAGCAGTAGGGTGTACCTATAGGGACAGCCGAGTATGCCAGGTCTTCTAAAAAGTATGCTTGGGGACCAACCATTCCAGTGGCCTTCGCAGAGTAGCAGATTGATGGGCTAGTAGCCCAGGCTTGGGGATGGAGGGGAGGAGTAGCTGATCCTAGGATGACAGCTAATTATGACCTATGGTGGCAGACACAGAGGCTAGTGCCATTGACAGATCCAGATGGGCCGACCCTGACAGACGACCGCTGATTCCTGTGCCGCTGGCCAAAGCAGGTGGCGGTGGGTAGAGATGGAGGTGGGGGGAGAGGCAAAGGCATAGGATGAGGTAGAGGTGGAGACGGAGGGAAGAGATAGAGGTAGGGGTGGAGACGAAGGCAGAGGTGGGGATGATGGCGGAGATGGAGGTAGAGGTGGGTGGATGGCAAGTGATGGCCGGAGGCGACGGCGGATGGGTAGAGAGACAGTCCGAGGATGCACCCACGAAGTGGGTGAGGGTGGCATTAGATGCTATCCCTAAGGTTGGCGAGGAGGGGGAGGGAGAGGAGTAGGAGGAGGAGGTGGAGGTGAGAGGACAGGAGGAGGAGGCGGAGGTGGCAGGACATGAGGAGGAGGTGGATGTGGGGGGACAGGAGGAGGAGGTAGAGGTGAGGGGACAAGAGGAGGAGGTGGTAGAGGATGATGATGACGAGGATGACGCCATGGATGAGGCCGAGAGACTCCTCATATGGCGGATGGTGGAGGGAGAGGATGAGATACCCTCCAGTTCAGTGTTGCCTCAGGATGCCACGACGGATCAGAGGGTGGCTGATTTACAATGGAGATTAGATGAGAGCCTTGCATAGGTCAGGGCACTACAGGGAGAGCTAGAGGTGGCTCGGGTAGAGCGAGATCAAGCAGTGATCCGCCAGTAGGACTCAACTCAGTGGTGCATAGAGTTCATAGTTTTATGCACAGCGCCTGTAGGGGACATGGCTCATGAGTTGGCCAGAGTGAGCACGAGATTGGGGTAGTATAGGACACTATACGAGCAGGTAGTGCCACCAGAGCAACATGATCCTACTTTTTCTCGATCACAGTCGAGGACAGGTAGTGGCCACAGATTAGGCAGTGCCAGTGGTAGTAGGAGTCACACCAGCGTCGGAGGATCTACCTCGACAGGGCACACATAAGTGCACAGGTCACATCACTCACGTCGGCATACCCCAGGTCACAGCCATGGGTCGACTGGTTCAGTGTAGAGGTCAGTACCGAAACATCCGCTAGTGATAGATCCATCTACCTCTCAGAGTCTGGCAGTAGTGACATCACAGATGTTTGTTACTGTGGAGATGACACCCTCATTCTCAGCTCCGCCAGTATCGGAGAAACAGGCCACTATAGGTCCACCTACCATTTCAGCGCCAGTGACAAAGCTTCCGCCTCCACACTCTTCGCCACGAGGGGATGATGACAGTCTACCTTAGGGGCATGCTTGTTTTTACGACACCTTATGTATATTATTGAGCCTGCGAGCTCCATTTTTGGGATATCTCCTGACTTTATCCTGTGACATTGTACCCTTTTTGAGATGATAGTATATGATGATGCAGTTTTGATGCGGCCTACATGTGTTATGTGATGCTCTTTTATCTATGCATTATGATATGTATGATGTTGATTTATGATGTATCATGTATGTCCTATGATGCTTATTTGTGGTTTTGATGCCATGATGATGCAATGCTTATTTATATGAGATGATAATGATAATGATGTGCATAATGTATTTAGTAAAAGATGCAATGTTTGTGATTATGCATATGATTTAATGCTATGGATGATGTATGTATGGACCTAATGCAATGTTTATATGATAATGTATGCACTTATGTTTTTGGATGTCACAGGATATCATCATGAGATGGATGAGAGAAGACGACGAGACTTATGAGAGAAGATGACCAGACCAAAGAGGAGAAGACGTCGAGACTGACGAAGATGCATGTTAATTCCTAGACCAAATCCTTCAAAGCTTTAGTGTAGGACTTTTAATATTTATTGCTCTTAATCCTCATTGGGAAGACTATTGTAATTTCCAACAAACACCAGGATATGACATAGATCAAGGTGTGCAAGGTCATACCATTACGTAAGACAAACAATCACAGATAAGGTTGATCATGACTCATACTAAGAGCGTGACTACCCCAGTCTTTTTGTCATAGTCAACCACAAGCAGAAAAAGACAAGGACAAATCATGAAATGTCGTTGCTTCTCTAAATCCTGTTTCCAGGACATCCTTGAGAAACTAGCAGCATGATTGTCAAAATACAAAAAAAATAGAGCCCTTACCATGATATGTCGTTGTTTTTCTAAATCCCAGAATCAGGACCTCGCTGAGAAACTAGTAATCATGCATGTCAATCGTCATGATACGTCGCTGCTTCTCTAAATCCTGCTTAGTGGGATCTCGCTAAAAAACTAATATCATGATAAAAAGCCAAAAGACAAGTGTCAAATGTTTGCCAAGTGGGTCTGGATATCCATTGTTCTGATGCCTAGATGCCATGTTTGATAATGTCAAGATGTCAAAATGTCTAAAGGTTTGATGATCTTAGATGAAAAATGTTGAGAATTGCCAAATTCAAGAAGGACACATCCTGGATAATGCTGATGTCGAGAGGATTTGATCCCTAATAGTCAGAAGGGGTCCCTCGAAATGATGACAGAGTCGGTTCTTCAGAAGGATACATCTGAAGAATACTGATGTCATGAAGAGTGATCTTTAGATGTCAAGGGGATCGCTGAAAATGTCGAATGTCAATGACGATGCCTAGGAAAGACACATCCTAAGGCATAAATGACAGAGGTTATCGTTTAGAAGGACTCATCTGAATATTAACCTAAAGTTGATAGTTTGACAGGTTATGATGATTTGACTTGCTTTGACCGAGTTTGACTTGTGTTTGACTATATGTCGATATTGTCATGATGATATGATTGACCTGTTGATGAGATTGTCATATTGAAATAATTGATTGGCATGATTTGCTTTTAGGAGTTTAACCCTTTGGGAGTGACTCGCTTTGCCTTGAAGATATTTTGACGTGTGTGCCAGTGTGGTGCCATGAACCCTAATGGACTGACCTAGTGCGGCCTCAGGGGCTCATCGATAGATGGCCTTGCCTACGTCATACAATCAGAGACCTCGTAGTTCGACACGACCAATGACTTTGTCTTGGTGACCCAAGATTGCGTCATGATTTTATTGTGATAAACCTAAAAGGATTGACCTAATGTCTCGGGGAATCAAATGTGAGTCTTGCCTACATAGCAGGTGCACAGAGACAACGTAGTTCAGACAAATGACAAAGATTGATTGACTTCACTAACTTTGATGAGAGATGACACTGCGTTTGTGTTCTTCGAGCAATTTGATGTTTTGTTTGCGGTTTTCTTTAGGACGTTTTATGATTTTTAGGTTTTTTTTAGGAATTTTAATGATGTTTTGGTCTTTTTCGTGACTTTTGCCAATGGTTTTTGTCTCTTTCAGGACGCTTCCACCAAGGCTAAGATCATGTGCGGTGACATCCATCAGAAGTTGGTAATTTCGGATAAACATTTTGCCCCCACAGTCCAGACTTAGCCATTTTGAGGAACATGCATGATACCGGCCGGTTTACTAGATGGACGGTTGTCGACTTGATGTCAATCGCTTTATCCATTATTGTGAGGGTGGAATGTGGATGGCGATTCTTTGTATAATAATGAAGAAATACTCACCCCAGGCCAAGGCGAAACAGCGACAGATGGCAAAGCACGATTGATTACGATGGCTTTGTTTGCCGTGTTTCTTCACCATGGTACTTGGTCCAAAGTGCCTATTTGCCGTGTTTTCAATTATTGAACAAACATTTTCTTTACTATTTTCTTGACTTTTTATTTTTGTGTCACCAAGAATCCTCTATTTGCCGTGTTTTCTACCGTGGTGATGATTTTATCATTTTCAATTTTTTTGTATTTTACTTCGCTTGTCAACTCAATCCTCTGATGCTATGCATAGAACCTTCAGAGATGTAAACTGTTGATGGGCTCTATTAGCTGTTCTCCATCTAGTGTGGCCAGCTGATAAGCTCCAGAACCGAAAGAAGATATGATAATGTAGGGACCTAGCCAGTTTGGTTCAAACTTTCCCAACTTTCTCCGGCTACCTGTTCTGGGTCTCCGTGATGAGAACTGGGTCGCCAATGTCAAACTTTCTGACCATAACCTTCTTATTGTAGCTATGAAAAAGATGGTTCTGATATTCTTGGAGATGGTTCAATGAATTTTTCCTTCTTTCTTCTAGCATTTCTAGCTCGTGCAAGCATGATTGTCGATACTCCTCTTCATTAGTTAGACCCTTCAGGGAGACTCATAGCGAAGGAATTTCAACCTCAATGGGCAAGATGGTCTCAGCGCCAAAGACTAGGGCAAATGGGGTGGCCCCTGTAGGTGTACAAATGCTAGTTCGGTAAGCCCACAGAGCAGGGTTGAGTTGTATGTGCTAGTCACGGCCAGCGTCATTGATAGTCTTTTTTAGGATTTTGACAATGGTTTTATTGGATGCCTCAGCTTGACCATTTCCTTGTGGGTAGTATGGAGATGAAAAGTGGTGTTGGATATGAAATTGCTCACATAACTCACGTACGTCTTGGTTTTTAAACGGACGTCCGTTGTCAGTGATGATGGATTGCGGAAGGCCATACCGGAAAATGATATAGTTAAGGATGAACTTGGATATTTGTTTTCCGGTAATATATGTCAATGGGATGGCTTCTATCCACTTTAGTAAAAATAATTCCGCGAATGATCAAAATTTATGGCCAATCGGATGAGGTTGATGAATCTTACCCACGCAGGTCGAACAGTCCCCATTGAGCGAAGGGCCAAGGAGAAGTGATCGGCCGAAGTTCCTGTGCTAGAGCATGGATCAAATCACTGTGAATCTGACATTTGTGACAAGTCATGATATATTCTATTGCATCCTTTTCAATGGTCAGCCAATAATACCCAAGTCTTGTTACTTTCTTGGCTAGAGTAGGACCACCCGAATGAGACCGCATACCATCGCACTTCGCTGCATAAGGTCGACATGCTTCCATTGGTGTCACTGGCGACATCTAAGGAGGTCATCAAACTATGAAGTGTAAGGGTGTCACTAACGATGGTATACCTTGTATATTTTCTGGATGAAGGACTCTTTGGTTATTGGACAGGTTCAATGGAAGGGTTTGAGATTTTAGGTAGTCATAAATGTCTTGATACCAGGGAGAGTTGGGACCAACAAGTTCATAAACCATTTCTGATTCTGGGATATCATATGCTAGGATTAAAAGCTATTCTATTAAGAACTCCACCAGACATTCTTAGGGATGTCCAAGAGAGAACCAATAGTAGCCATTGCATCAACTACCTTATTATGTGTCTTGGGGATTTGTTCAAAAGATATCACTTGGAAGTATGTCAAGAAACTATCCACCATCCTCTTGTAGGGAAGCAACTTCTCATCCTTTGTTTCATAGTCATCATTCACTTGTTTGATAACAAGCTGGGAATCCCCGAATACAAGCAACGTCTAAATTTTCCATTTAATTGCCATCTTGAGACCTGTGACTAGTGCTTCGACTAGTGCTTCATATTCGGCAATGTTATTTGTACAAGGGAAGGCGATCTAGTATGACTTAGAGATTGAATCCCCCTGTGGTGTGATAAACAAGATTCCAAGTTCTGTTTTCATGACCAACATAGAGATACATCAAAATATAGCTTCCATGGTACCAATCGGGTCCCGCATGAAAAATGGACTTACCGAAAATCAGTCACTAGTAGATGAATGACTTGAATCGGGTGCATCCACCAATTGATCTTGCTATTACCTGTCCTTTTATTGCCTTGCATCACATATATTGTATGTCATACCTTACCTCTAGTATCATGACCCATTTTGTCAACCGGCCTGTTAATGCCGCTCTGCTTAAGAGATATTTCAGTGGATCAATCTTGGCAACCAGTTGTGTCTGGTGACTGAGCATATAGTGTCTTAGTTTTTGGGATGCAAAGACAACAACAAGGCATGCACGTTCAATGTTTGTGTAGTTCAACTCATACCCTATCAGTGTGCGGCTGATGTAGTAGATGGCTCTTTCTTTTCCTTCATGATCATTTTGTGCCAGTAATGCCCCCAGTGCTAAACTAGTAGTCGAGATGTATAGGATCAATGGCTTTCCATGTATGGGAGGCATGAGGACTAGTGTTGACAGTAGGTAATCTTTGATTTTCTAAAAGGCCTCTTGACATTTATCTGTCCATACAAAGGGGATACCCTTGCGCAACAGATACTGGAATGGGTGACACTTATCTGCCAATTGGGCTATGAAACGTTGAATAGATTGTACCCTACCTTGTAGAGTTCTGAGTTCACTGATTCCTCTGAGTGGAGGCATGTCTATGATGGCTTTGACCTTTGCCGGATCGACCTCTATGCCTCTTTGGGAAACTATGTATCCCAATAGTTTACCTGATGTGACCCCGTAAACACACTTCTTAGGGTTTAGCTGAAATTTGTACTCTTCAAGTCTCTTGAAAATTATGTCGAGCACCTTCAAATGATCTTTCCTAGTTGCTGATTTGGCCAATAGGTCATCTACATAATCTTCCATTATTTTGTGCATCATGTCATGGAAGATCATAGTCATAGCCCTTTGATATGTGGCACCTGCATTTTTGAGACCAAATGGCATGACATTCCAACAGTATGTACCCCATGGGCAAGTAAATTTTGTTTTATGCTGGTCTTAAGGAGCGATACGTATTTGATTATAGCCGGAGAAACCATCCATGAGGGATAGCATCTCATATCCTACTGTAAGGTCAACTATGATGTCAATGTTTGGTAGAGGAAAGTCATCCTTTGGGCATGCTTTATTTAGGTCTCAAAAATCTGTACAGACACAGATCAGCCCATTTGGCTTTGTGGCTGACACCAAATTAGAAATCCATTTAGCGTAGTCAATAGACTGTATGAATCCGGCATCTAGCAATTTCTTTAACTCGGCCTTGACCAATAGAGCAACCTGAGGGTGCATTTTGCGCAACTTCTACTTGACTAGTTTAGCATTAGGTAATAGTGGCAGATGGTGCAGAACCAGTTCTGGGTCCAATCCTGACATGTTAGCATAGGACCATGCGAAGTTGATTTTTTCATTCTGCGAAGAATTTATGAAATTATGGTCTCTTCTTCAGTCAATGATGCAGCAAAGAGGACCATCTTGGGATCTTCTGTAGTTGATATGTTATCCTCTATTGTGTCCTCGATAAGCATAGCCGATTTCTCCTGTTGCACGGGGAGAAAGTCCAGTCCTCCATCTTTGGGCGCCTCAGAGAGGTTTTCACCCGTAGATACGTCCTTTATTTTTACTATTTTATTGTCAAAAGGTGCCTTTCGGTTTTCACCTAGAGACTTTTCATTTTTTATTTTATTTTTACTTTTACTTTTGCGACTAGAGGACGGAGCAGTCTCGCCGAAGTATGTCGTGTAGTCTAAATCAATGGTGAATCCTGATTTGTGGTCCCCACTGGGTATGCCTTCTCGTAATCCCATAAATTCAGCAATTGCCTCATCATTCTGAAATGTGTCCAGGATTGGTGGTCCTTGTTGGTCCCAATCGACTAGCTTAGGGTAAACTAAGGAAATGCCATCGTCAATGCTGGTGAATTGGGGTGAGGATGTGGACAGCATGCAGACGGATTCAGTGATGTTGTAGATGAGATTATCGTCATCCAGCTCTACATTGGACTCTATCCAATACTCTCCTTCACTAGTGTCATATTCGTTGTCATAATAAGGGGTGAAGGTTTTAGAGCCCTAGTTGTCATTGTCGTCTGATACTTCAGATTGATTGGACTGAGGGGGTTCAGACGATGGGTGTTGTACATCATGGGAATTGGTAATGGGACTTTGACTATTTGGTGCCTGTTCAATTTTGAATGTTTTTCGAAACCGTTGTTCAGAGGTCAGTTCCCCTGATTTGACAAACAAATCATCAAGACAACCATCACTTAGGGATCGTTCTGAGCCAAATTCCCACTCTTGGGAGTCCGTTTCGGTGGGGGTTTCCCTAGTAGTCTCGACACTATCCAAATCATGTACTCGCTCATTTGAAAGTCCAGAGGTACGTTGATCGTCATTGTCGGGTGATCCAAACCCTAATCCAAGATACTTAGGAATTTGAAAAGTTTCTATGGGTTCCCTTCGGCCAGTTTAATTTTTTCCTAGGCCACTAGTACCATCGTAGCCTTTAGCCTTCATGATGTCATAACCTTTGCCATATTTTTGAACTAGTAATGGAGGTAGTGCGATAGTATCCTTATAGATCCATCTTGTAATGTCAGCAAGGTCTTCATTACTCATGTCTCCCCACTTGATAAAAACTATTTTCGGTGGAACTTTGAAAGTTTCCCTGGGTTCCATTTTGAAACATGGCCGACCATATATCTTTGGTGACTGAGGTATTGTTGTTATGATGTATGCTGTATTTAGTTTGAACTCTCCGTAGCCGAGGTCCTAGATTTTGACAGTGGATTCAGTCTTAGGGCTAGTGGGAGGTGGTGGTATGGCAGAAGATGTGGATGGAGCAGATGTGGAAGATGGCACGAGTGTGGATGGGTCGATGTATTTGGGTGATGAGGAGCTAGGTGCTTCTCGGTTAATAGGTACTCAGTTTTCAGAGATACCCCTTAAGTTTGTACAATATTGGAAAGGGTCGGGATCTCCATATATGGTGATTTCTGTGCCATCAAATGGAAACTTTAGGCATTGGTGGTATGTGGATGGAACGGCTTTTAAAGCATGGATCCATGGACGGTCGAGCAAGATGTTGTATGGTAATTCCAAATCCAGGACCTGGCAGGTTGTGTCCACAATGACCGGTCCCACTCTGATAGGGAGAGAGATAATGCCACGTGAAGAGCGTTCCTCATCATCGTAAGCTTTGATCACTATACTTTTTGTTGGATCTATGCACGCATCAGAGAACCCTAGAGCCTTTATTAGTTTGAGGGAGCATATGTTCAATCCTACTCCGCCATCTACTAAAACCCCTCTAACTTTGTGCTTGTGGACAAAAGTTTCTATGTGCAATGCATCATTGTGGTTGGTTTTAGGTGATGAGTAATCTTGCTCCGAGAAGGTGACATGGTGAGGCGTAGTGAGATATCCCACCATGGTTTCAAATTGATTGACATCGATGTCCTTGGGGACCGACGACTCTAGTACGGTTTTATCTAGGATCTCTTTGTGCATAGGAGAGATACGAAGTAGCTCAAGTATTGAGATTTGCGCAGGAGTCTTTCCTAGCTGGTCAATGAGGTTGAACTGACTTTTGGGTTTCCATTGTTGTGTGGTTGGGACAGGTTTTGGCTATTTAGCAGATGGAGCAGGTTGTGACTATTTAGCAGATGGGTCCAATATAGTGATTTTGGCTTGTCTAGCGGGAGGTGGACCAGCTATAGTGACCTTGCCACTATGAGTAGTAGCATTACATTGGGGTGCTCTCTTGACTATAATGGTATTGATGTATTCATCATCAATTCAGACATTATTTATAATTGGTCCACTAGAATAATCGTACTTGGCTCGGGCAAAGTTAGCTTGATTCTGTGGACCTGAAGTGGAGGCCTTGTGAGAACCATGGTCCTGTAGTGGATTCTTCTGGATTGTATGATCTGAATTGGAGGCGAATTGCAATCCACCTACTTCGATGGTCCGACTTTCAATAAGATCCTATATTAGGTTTTTCAATTGTCGATAGTTAGAGGTAGTGTGCCCTTTTGCTCGATGGTATTCACAAAATGCATTATCATTCCACCATGCTAGTTTAAACTGTCCTAGATCATAAGGTTTTGGTTCTTGAAGTATGATAACCCCATGCTGGAGGAATTTCCTAAGGACCTCTTCAATGGGTTCACCCAAAGGAGTGTATGTGCGACCCCTAGGAAACTGTCTCATCTGACGGTATTGTCCTTGGTTGTTTTGACTATTCTGATTGTTTGAAGGGACATTAGTAGGGGGTGTTGATGTCGTTGTTGGTTTGCTTTGTTGCTGAACCCCTTTTAAGGCTAGGACAGGACCTACAATGTTTGCAGTCTTGGCGTCAACGACACCGTCATTTGTAACGTGTTTATTTTTTACCCGGTATTTATTCTTGTCAGTGGTTGGATTAACATTTGTGTTTTTGGGACCATATCTTAGTTCTCCCTTTACGATAAGGGCTTTCTCAATTTGTACCCCTTTTTCAACTAAGTCTGTGAAATTTGTGCAACAATGTACTTGCAATGCATATTTTAGGGGCCCAAGAAGTGTTTGGACAAACATGTCGACTTTCTCCCTTTCGTTGATGTCAATGTGACATCGACTAGCAAGGCTTCTCCATTTTTGAAAATATGGGATAAATGTTTCTCCAACATCTTCTTGCGTAAGAGTGCACAAGCTAGTGATGGAGGTGTCCATGTCGATATTGTATGTGTAGTTTTTGATGAATTTTTCATTTAATTTCATCCCATGTCTAGATATCCTTTTGTGTGGAAAACCATTCAAGGGCTTGACCTACCAGACTTTTAGAAAAAAGTCTCATCAAGTATGTTTGTTCATAGGCAATGTCCATACAATTGGTTGCAAATTCGCGAACGTGTTCAATGGGGTTTGTCTTGCCTCTGTATTTTGTGAAATTGGGTGACACATATCCCGAAGGAAATGGAGGCATGTATATGCTCATGTCGAATGGGTATACATTTAGGTCATATGATATTTCTGATTTCTGGCCTGAAATGTATATGTTTTGAATGGTTTTTTCTAAACCCATCAATCTTGTTTGGAGGGCTTCCACGACAGGGTCATTTATGTTTCCGTACGTTGGATTGCCTAGTAAACCATAGGTTCCTATTTGTTGTGCATGAATATTGGTGTATTGTGGCAGTGTGGATTGCTATGATATGTATGACATGTGTGGATTGACGTGTTGTTGGAATTGAAGGTTATGATTGGGTGCATGTTGATGAGTATGAACATTAGAAGAGTAGGTTGGGATGTGTCCCCCAGTCATGTGTGTCGCTATTTGGGGGATATGATGACCATGAATGTTATGATGTGTTAATGATGCCATGTGTTGTGTTATTTGGCCACCTTGTGTAAATTGTTGAGTTTGCCTAAGAGGAATGTTTGTGTTTGCACCTTGGGAGGGAATGAAATTTGACTATGTTGTTCTATTAACATTTTGTTGTTGTCCTTGGATAAAGATACGTCATGTGCCTCCTCCCGAAGGATTTTGTGAAATACCAGTGAGCGGATATGTCAAAGTTGTGCTCATGGAAGTAGATGGAGCTGTCAAGGGGGATTGTTGTGACTTGATGATGCCCCTGTGGCATTTACTGTTGTGGCATTTACTAACATGGTATTTATAGTGTTGGGGGTGTTTGGGATGTTGGAGGTGTTTGGGACGTTGGGAGTGGCATGTACTGTCATTGTAGTGTCAACGAAAGTATTGCTCATAGTGTTTGGAGGTTGACCACTGTGTGACATGTTGTGCATGTTGTTGACATTAGGGTCTAGAGGTGTTGATTGTATCATGTTAATGTCAAATACTTGAGGTAATTTGGCTCCTTCACTCAAGAGTATAGCCAAGTATCTATCTCTGTCGTGACGGACCATTGTTTCAACGAATTGAGAGGCCTCTGGGTCTTGTGCTATTGCCTCTAAGTTTTCCTCAAGTATTTGACCATATTCATCTTTTGGCAAGAATTGTTCAAATGGACTGTTTGATGAGGATTGCGTTGTCATTGGGGGTTGATTGTTTGAATTGGAAAATGGATCGTAAAAGGTCAAGTTTGGGTCATTTGTAGGATTATCGATAGTGGAAGTGGGGTCTTGTCGAAAGTTTTCCATTTGTCATTGTTTTTGGAGTCTAGTTTCCACCATAAATGAGATTGCTCAAATAGGAAATGACAACTAAATGCAATGATGACACTATGCAAGGTCTAAGTTCAAAATGATGACTAAGATGACTAATGTTTTTGGATTTTTGTGAATAGAATATGCAATGTGTAGACTTATAGTGCAATTTAAGACAAGGGTACCTAAGCACTTCTAAGCTCAAACTTTGTTTTCAATTTTGGCTACTAAAGGACTTTGTTAAAAATGACAAGTTGACAAGGTCTAAATGACTAGTGAGTTTTCCTAACTAGACTTTTGAGTTGGAAAATCTCACAAAAGAGGACAATGACTAAAAAAAAAGGGTTTGAAAACTTAGTCCAAGAGAGCCTAATTTCGAAGGCAATGATTGTGCAAATTGTGTTGAGATTTTCCTAATCCTAAGTATGCAAAATGTGAACCTAGGGATAACCTAATGCCGAATGTATGTAACTAAAATAATGAAGGATGAAACCTATGGTGACGAATGCAAACTAATGGTTGAAACTTTGAGAAATTTTGAACTTGGTTTCTGACAGAATCTCCTTGGAAAAAGTGTTTGACAAATTATTGACAAGATGAAGACTTCAGATTTGACTTTGTATGAAGTTTTAAATAGTGACAGGCAAATGCATCGTTTGAGGTGTCAGTTGCATCGGTGTTTAGTAAATGCGACTCAGAATCAGAATGTGACTCAGTTTATCAGATGCGACTCAATGATAGTTAGTTGCATCTTGGTTTTGCGAATAGGGCTCAGGTTGAGCAAATGCAACTCAGAATCAGACAAATGCTACTCAGTTTAGCAGGTGTGACTGAATGTTATTCAGTTGCATCACAATGCATGCATATGCAGTATTTGAAAGGTCGAATGTGTTTGAACAGAGTGATTGTGATTCAAAAAGTTAAATGCGGTTTGGCAGATGCGACACAGTTTGTAAAAAAAAAAAAAAAAAAGTATGTCTTGTCATTTTTTTGATGGAAAATTTGATCTGTTTGATATTGAGCATTTTATTTGGAGCTGTAAATGTGATAATTCCAAAAAGCACTTGACAAGCACAGTGTTTTGAAAGTAATCAAACACACATTAGATAAGCACAATCCTAGGTTAGGCCATGACAATATTCGCTAGATTCCACATGGGTTTCCCCAACCGCATATTTGTAGCGTGTGAATTCAGAAGCTTGGCTGCACGGGCTCCCCCTTACAGTGCACTCTCTTCTTAGGCCAACCAAGCTTCCAACCCCCATGAAACTCCCATGGTAGATTGATCACCTCTACTACAAACTGCGAAAGTGTGGATGCCTTCACATCGACCGGTGTTGCGCTAGCAAATAGAGGGTTTTTGGCTTACTACACAAAGGTTTTTAGTTCGGGACCCCTATTCGAGTGGCCATACATGGGGTAAGAGATTAATCACCATTAAGGTGGCACTCTAGCCTGAAGAGGTTAAGCTCAACAGGGTTTAAGGGAGTACAACTCCGTCTATATGACACATCTGCACTCGCAATCTTAGGTTTTCCCTTAAGATTTACATTTATATACCGGTCAGGGGTAGCTTGGCCTTAGCTCCATTTTCGGTTTGAGTCGCGTTGGGGTGATGAAATCCCCAGGTAGGCCCAATTTCTAGAGTTGGTAACCATTTCTCTTACACCCAAGATCGCCCGAAAGCGCAAGGGGAGAGGATACTCTAATGTACCAAGTCGTTAGGTAAGAACAAATAAAAATGAGTCTGGGTTTTTATCACCAAGTTTTCACAAGGTGAGAGCATACTTGCCTATCGTTTTACAAACACATTCAGACATGGAAAACAAGGTTCATTTTAATTGCACCAAAACAAAAATGTGAGTTACACTACTAAAAATGCAAACACATTGTTTTGTTGTTTGGCCTTTGACAAGCGAGCCTACAAGACAATCCGTTAGTAGTTTAGTCTTTGTCTTCAACCCATGATGAGTAACTGCCAACAAGCTGCAAATCTCGATTAGTAACAGAAATCCTATGCTAGGCAGAATGTAGGAAATAAACAAGTTAAAAAGAAATGCCGAAAATGGCAAAAAAAAAACCGAATGTAAAATAACAAAAAAATTTACTAGACAATTGCGTTGCTATTTGTATCAAATGCGTCACGATATTACAAATGCGGCTTTCCCGAGGTCGATTGTGTCACAACAAAGCGATTATGGCTTTTCTGTTGTCGGATGCATCGCAACGCATCAGATGCGTCATGATTTAAAAAAAAAGCGGTTGCGTCGCTCCGTACCTGTACATGCAAAACAAGAGAAAACACAAAAAAAATGTATGGAAATAACAAGAAAAACGGAGTCGGGTTCACCAATGTAACTGACGGTAAACTTTTGGATTTAGATTGGATCAATAAAGCATGTAAATCATAAATGACAATAAACCCAAAGTCCTATAGAGCACAAAGGAAATTAAACAATAGAACAGTTATACCTATAAATCGCAATTTCCATGATTACCTCCATAGTACCTTCTTACTTGCTGGATGATATTGTGCCCTCAAATTCATTGTGCGAGCAAACCTTGACGAAGTCCTACACCAAGCTTTGAAGGATTTGATAAATGCCTAAGTGCCTATGCCTATGACTATGATTGCCAATGTCTATGCCCAAACAATGCTAAGACTTGATCAAATACAAATAATAATTGCTATGAAATTCTAAGTATGCAAGTGCAAGAATATCTATTATGTCCGTGTGTAATCGAAAAGTGAGAGGAAAATGGCATTTTATAGAAAATGCCATTTCGAATGGACAAGCGAGATCAAATTCTAAGAAAGAACTAGAATGAGAGGTCCAGATTAAATCTGAGAATCCCTAATTAGGGTTAGGGAAAATTCATTAATCGAACAGTCAAGATAATATCTCAGATAATGGATCGACGGTGGAGAATAAATGACAGAATCAATTAGAAAAATAAAGATTTTCAAAAAATCAAGAAGATAAGATTTGGACTGAAGATCAGATTTGAAAAATCAAGAATCTGCCCAATTACTTGATTTTTAGAAGATTAGTTACTATTTTGAATTAAATTAATTCAAAATAATGATTTTGTGAAATAATAAATAATTGATTTTCCAATTATTTACCGAAGTGAACTGTCAATTAAGATTGTGATGACATTTTAAATAATTAATTTATTTAAAATGAGAGGAATATCAAATTGGCAATTAAATAATTAAATTTAATTATTTAATTTAGCAGATAAGACTAATTAATTAAATAAATTAATCAATTTATTTAATTAAGACAATTAGTGACATATTAAATAAATAAATGTAATTGATTTATTTAATAATCAGGAAGAATTAATGAATAAGGATAATTAAAAAAATTTAGAAATTTATTTAATTATAGGGAGACTTGGAGAATTAGTGACGTATTTAATAAATAAATAGAATTTATTTATTTAATAATCATGAAGAATAAAAGGACATGAATTAATTAAATAATTATGAATTATTTAATGAATAGTCGAATGTTGACCAAGGACATAATTAAATGCCTTAATTATGCTAGGATGAAAGGTGGTAAAAATGAAGCTTGCAGGCCTAGTTCATTTTAAGGTGTCTACACCCCCACATAAGGAAGAGCACCAAACTCCTTAAGATGTTGGATTTTACTACTCAAAGCTTTACATTCATTAGTAGAATGACTGTGAACTTTGTGATATGTGCAAAAGGAAGTCTTGTAATAGAATTTCTTTCGAGTTATTGGAGGAAAGTATATCAAGTGATCTTGGAGGAGTCTCAACAAGATACCCTCATGATCAATGGTATATGTTCCTTTATTATGCGACAAATATTTCTTTTGCTTAGTACAAGATGTTATATCTATGCAAGACTCTTTAGATTGTGAGATTTTGTTCTCCTTTATAGGAGGGTGTAAAATTCAAATCATTAGTGTTTCGCAAGATGAAATTGACATTAAGCGAAGATTTTTCTGTTTGTTTCATTTCTTGCAAAGGATAACTTTCGAGACCACTAGTGTCTATTAGGTCAAGATGCACTACTGTTAAATTCATCTTAGAAGGATGTTTTGTGATAGTGTTGATATTAAGTGAAGGTTTGTTTATTTCTATCAAAGGACAATAACCAATACCATGAGTTGTTTCTTGCGTGTTAGGCTCTATAGGGTTGCAGATACCTTGTTCTCTAGCACCACATCCTTTTCCACTATAGCCAAGTTGTTTCATAAGTTCATAACCTTTTCCATAAATATTTTTCATTACTTTTGGATCTGGTGGTTGTTCATGATTAAGTTCATCAAAGTTTGTTGTGTAATTTTATGTATTTTGTTCTAAAGTGGTTGAGGTGGATGCTTTTGAAGGGTCTTCCAAGTTTTGTGTTGATATTACTTCTTTTTCGTGTCCCTTATTTGAATGTTTGTTTATGATCTTGTACTCACCCATGAAAGTATGTTCAAAATCTAAGAAACCCCAATCATCTTCTAATAGATTTTTGACTTCTTTAATGTGTTTTTCTTTGTCATTTTTTGCACGAGTTCCACTTGTGTAGTTGGTGTGAATGTTGTTAAAGTGTTTTCCTTGTTTTTCTCAATGTTTAAACAACTATTTAGGTCAGGATAGACTTCAAGTGTGTACACTTTGTTATTGTAGATGTATTTCATTTTACAATGAACAGTATAAGGCATCCCATTCATTGCATGAATCAATGGTCTACCTAAAAGAAGATTATATGAAAGTTCATGATGAATAACATGGATTTGTGTTTCCAATGTTGCCTTCCCAACTATAATAGGTAAAGTAATCGCACCGAGCATGTTTTTTTTATATTGTCAAATCCATTAATAGATAAAGAATTAGGTTGAATGTTTCATTTATCAATGCCAATCCTATCCAAAAGGCTCACACTACACACATTAATGAAAAATCCAATATCTACAAGAGTTATCTTTATCCCTTTTATTTTGTATTGAGATATTATTATGAAAGCTTCATTTTGTTTTTGCATATCCAAATGGGGGAGTTCACTTTGGTGGAAAGGAATTTCAACATTTATTCTTTAGATCATAGCTGCTATTCCATTCAGTTGCGCATTGGAAGGGATATGAACTCATTGTAAGGCTATTTGAATCATATTGTGGTAGTGGGGGGAGACTTGAATAAGATCACATAATGATATCTTAGTAGGAGTATTCTTTAGTTGTTCAACAATATTTTACTCCTTTCCACTTTGTGGAGATAAATGAGGAGGGCCTGGTAAGATGGGGTTAGGAAAAGGTAGGGGTGTTGGGGTTGGTTGTTGTGGTTGTGGATTATTTCTAGTGTTATATGTATGAGCAATGGTATTATAACTCAACTACTACAAAACATTATTCTTAGGTGGGTAAAGGACAAGTTCAGGTTTAATTTGAGTTGGGGGTTTGTCTGAAGGTGGGTAAAGGATGAGTTGAGGTTGAATAATATTAGCGTCCCTTAGTGAAGGAGAGTCTAATGTTACCTCATCATCTTCTACTAAGGACACTACATCATTATTGTCATTATTATCCTTTTCTTGCACCATGATATCCTCCCTAGGAGGTGAGTTGTCAGGAGAACCACAAAGAAAATGTTCTTGACATGCAAGGATTAGTTCTTCCAAAATAACATCATCACAAGTAATGGATTTATTAATGGTTGGATTGTCTTGTTTAGAAATAGTGGGACTATTAGGAGAAGGATCAATTTAATTGTCCTTTTTCTCTAAGGTTTCATTCTTTGGTGCCATACTATCTACTCTAGTAGGAGAGCTTGTAGGATGTTCACCACATTCCATGGTTAGATTTTGTAAACTAGCTTTAGCACAAGTAGGGGAGGCATCAAGAGAAGGACCACTATGATTTTTAAATAGATTGTCCCAAATGGTAGGAGCATTAGGGAAGGGAGGAACTAGATTCACATGACTCTTAATAGGTGTATCTTCTAATACCAACCTATCCTCTTTGAATCAAGGAGGGATATTAGGAGACAAAAAATTTGGATTTTTTGTGGTTATGGAGACTAGGTAAGGTAATGTCTAGAAATGTTTCTATGATCTCATCTTCTTGTTTACTAATGTCTTCCAAAGGTGGGAGAGGAGAGGGACAATCAAGAATCTCAATGCTTGTCTCTTCTTTCACCAAAATACCGTCGTTACTAATAGGAGAGGTATTGGGAGAAGAACAAGTATGATTTTTATGATTGTCTACACTTGCATCCTCTTGTGTTATGGAATTATTACAAATCTAGTAGGTACTAGGAGGCTACATAAGATGCTTATCAAAGGTTTTACTTTTCTATCCTAGATTATGCCCACAAGTAGAGAAATTAGAATCATACAAGCCAATTGGTATTAGAGAAACACTAAATTCTTGAAAAGAACACATGCTAACATGAGAAGGTAAATAAAGTGCAATGCAATGACTTAAAGTGAAATTTTTAAATGCAATTTTTAAATATGAAACAAGGTTATTTACTGATTACATTACACAACAATCTACAAGATGAAATGTTGTAAATGAAATTTTCAAATTGAGCAATGCATGAAATGAGCTAATTTAAGCTAGATCTAATGAAATGCATGTAATAGAAACTTAGCCAACTGATACAGATAGTTAATGGCAGAAAACAAAAGTACAAAAACAAGGTTTTCAGTGTTGTAAATGTTAGTTTTAGGGGTGTACTAGGATTGATTTTCCCAAGGTGGCGAATGAGTCCAAGTAGGGATTTTTTTAAAAAAATTCTGAATTTTTCAATTTTTTTGGATGCTTTTTAGTTTGTATGATGTGTATCCGAAATGAAAATGTAGTGTTTTTGTGATTTTCAATGATTTGAGATGCAAAAATTCAACCTATATGCACTTTCACTAATGCCAAAAGTTAGAAACCCTAGATGCAAATTAACCAATGCAAATTATAATGAAAAGTTAATGTGAGATAGATATAGGATTATGATAGACTTCAAATCATAATTATTATGTTCAAAAGTTAGGTTCACTAATATGTGGACATCGAAAAAGGATGCACAACTTCCTTGTTCACACCAAAAGGGGAATGAAGGAAGAGGAATCTAATTTCACAATGCTCACATTCAAGAACAAACCCTTGAGATTCCAATGAAAAGGGAGATTTAAATATATGAAAGGGGATTGTCCTAAAGGATAAAAATAGATAAGAGGGGTTCACTACAAATGAAAAACTTAGAAAATGCAAAATGTTTGAAAACACAGTGTAGTATGCAAAAATACCTAGGAAATGACTTAGAAATGTAAATAAAGCAAAATAGAAAGCTATGAAATAGAAAGTGTTCACATGGATACTTGTAGATGCTATAATGAAGACTGGAAATGCTGCTTATTATAAAATTTTGACCTACTAGGACTCATCTGCCATTCTGGGTGAATCAATCCTAGATCTGGAAAACTGTACCAGAGCATGTTTCAAGAAAATGGGTATCTGAATCTATAGAAATATCTAAAAAATAGGTACAGTGGGACTCATTCACCACTAATGGTGAATGAGTCCACTTTGACTTTTCTAAAAACTTGAAAGTGGAATTAGAAGCTCTTTGTCTGCTCTTTCGGTTCCTCTAGGTGTCTAGATCTGAAACCTTGATTTTTGGCACTGCAAGTGACTTTTTGTGAATATTTTGACCTTTCCAATAGGGAGATGAATTCAAAAAGTTTTTAGACTATTCTTCAATCATCTCCAAGACTTCAAAGTACCAATATTTGCAATCACACAAAGAAAGAGAGAAAATATTGAATGTTAGGGAATAGGGGTTTTCCTTGGTCAAACCCCATTTAGGTAATTAAACCAAATGAAGAAATATGGTAATCATGAACATGAAATAATGGAATTAGAACCTTTCCATGATAATGGATCTTGAATTTCTGCAATAATGGATGAAGAATATGCCCTTGAATTCCTTAGAAGTGATATTGAATGCTCTCTAAATGACCTAACCCTAGCTTGCTTGACTTAACAACATGAATACCTTATGATGATTGAATTGAATGAGGATTTGGAGGCTTATTTATATAGGAAACCCACTCAAATTCCCATTAGTTTGATCCCCAAGGCCGACATTAAAGAAAATTAAACTTAAAACCTAATTTTTCCCACTCAAACTTCAAAAATAGATCAAATAGGACTCATTCATGATATTGGGAGAATGGTTCCCACCTGGATGGGAATCATTCACCCAAAGCATTGACTGGGTCACATAGGGGCTCTTTCACTAGCTAGGATGTCAGGGAATGCATAAATTGAGTCTATATGTTGATCTAGTTGAGTTTTTGATTAAAATAAGCATTGAGATGCACAATATGGGGTCATATGGGCCTATTAATGATGATGTAAAGGGTAATTAGGGCTAGGGACACAAATTTCAATGTGAAAGTGTGATTAAATACAATTTACAACATTAAAATGAGGCCCACATAGCCTAGAAAGGCATAAGATCCAATGTGAGTGTGTAAAACACATTACAACACTAGATTAAAACAAAGTTTAATTTACAAGCCTTCTAGATTAATGTAAAAATATAATTAAATATATTTTACAATATTGAATTAAGGGAAAAATAGGTCCATTAGACTTAAATGCTTAATAAAAGTCTAGAAAAGTGTGAAAGTCATTTACAACACTTTACAACACCTTTACAAGACATCGATAAATACATTTTATTTAGTTTTCAAGGGTCCAAGACCTAATTTGGATGTGTAAAACACCTCAAAACACTATATAAAGGTGATATTAGGTCCAATTTATCATCAATTATTCCCATATCAAGCAAGAGATATGTTTTTATAATCTATAAAATTAACCTTATATTTATACTTTAACTTAATATTTAATCTCGAAATTCAAATAACACAAGATGACATCAGATATAGGATTCAAAATCATTAAAATCCTACCACAAATAATTTTTAAAAGGGGCATCCTAAGTAAGTAGGACCGATTCACCACCTTGGGCGAATGGGTCCTATAACAATTTTCTAGGACCAAGTTTGGGGGAGGTGAAATAATATGTAAAAAGGGGGTCCTAGGACATAGTAGGGACCTATTTTCTAGGTGGTCAATGAGTCTTAGGTCACTATCCTAGGACTCAAACCTTTTACAATTAAGTGTTATACAACAATATTAATGAGTGTCAGGATATATCCTTCAAAAAATGTAATAAATAATGCTTGGATTTGAATTTAAGGAGCTAACTGAGCTCTAATTAACCTCAATTAATTAATGAAGCCCTATATTATTGTGAAATTAAAAAAAAACACTTTACAACACCCTAAATAAGGAACAATTAAGTCCATTTTATCATTAATTATTCATTCCCAAACTAAGTGTGAAAAAGGGTTACTTTTTTCAATGCTACATTTTTCCCCCACTTTCGTGAGAGTTTGAGCCCATGAAAAAATAAAACTGAAGTAGACATTCAAGACACTTAAGTATGAAACAATGACAAAGATACATAGTCATACCCTATCAAAGACCAAGAAAAATTAAAAATAAAGGATCAAGCTTCAATCGTTCCAACATGATGTGGAACACAACTATTTGTTCAATTAAAAGGATTAAGCTTAGATGGTCCAACGTGATGTGGAACACATCTAGGCTATTTATCCATATCATTTGTTTTCACTTTGGGGTAGTGGAACCTCAAGCAATCCACTAGCTGAATTATTGCAATGAGGTGGAAAATGAGAGAATCATATTAGCCTCCCATACCATACCGAAGTTATCCTCCTAACAACTTCGATAAGGCACCACAATGCTATGCTTCTAGATGTTATTTCTATAGGTTTTTGTTAAATGAGATTTTTCTTCATTCATGTAAGGTATTCTTCTTAGGGAACATCATGCCTAATGTCTCCAAGAGAGGACAAGTCAAGAATATCAGACCGTCACTTATGGGGTGCCTCATTCACATCATGCCACTAACAAAAATTGTATGCTTATAAATATCTCTCTTGGAGGACATCAAAACCAACAAAACCACCAAGAAAAGGACATGTCACAAGAAAAAAGAAATTAATGTCATGAAATATGCAAAATGTCAAAATATATCATCGATGTATGCCCACAATTTAAAGTGGTTGCTAACACCATTGTTGTGAGAAATTTCTTTAAAGTAGCCAATTTTTTCTCCTAAGACATGAGAAATTTCCTCAAAAAACCCTATGCCAAGTCATATGTTTCTTAAATAAAGCTACGCCATTAAAAAGGAGGGAGGGGTTGCCCCCAAAAATACAATGCTAAACCTAGAAAGAAAATTATGTCACATGCGATCCAACATAAGGCATGCCATCCACATCCCAAGCTTTCTCTTCTATATACATGGGAGTCAGTTAGCTAGCCAAAAGAAATAACAAAAAGTTCCATACGAGGACAAGACTATCCAATACCTTTCCCCCAATAAGTGTAGGACAAGGATGAGTCAAAATGATTGATGATATGTCGCTCCTTTCAAAAAGGAAATTATTTGCAATGTATTTTTAAAACATGCAATAGTGAGTATGCTATGATCCTTCAACTATTACATGGCAAGGATACACATATATTGTAAAATTGATTATCATGAGTAGACCAAGTATTAACTTGAGGCATATCTAATGAGATATTCCCACATGTATTATCTATCAATTTAGGATGCACCAAAGCTAAAGTAGATTTAGAAGCATCTCTTGTATGAGTGTTTATGTTAAGTGAAGGAATTTCTTATGTTTTTTATTTCTTTTGAAGGAATAAATACTAGTTGTTTCTTGCATGTTAGGATTTATAGGGAAAAAAATAACTTGTTCTCTAGCACCACATCATTTTACACTATACCAAAGTTTCTTGATAAGTTCATAACCTCTTCCACAAATCTTTTTCATTTCATTTGAATTTCGTGGTTGTTCATAATCAACTTCATAAAATTTTGTTGTGTAACTTGCTTGATCCTCTAAAGTGGTTGAGGTGGATGCTTTCAAATTTTGTGTTGACATTATTTATTTTTATTTTCCCTTTTTAGACTCTTTTGTTATGATCTTGTATTCTCCCATGAATGTAGGTATGAAATCAAAGGAACTCCAAGCATCTTCCAATAGCTTTGTGACTTCTTCAATATACTTTTATTTTTCTTTATCGACATGTAAACAACTTTCAAGTTCAGGGTCAACCTTGATTGTATATACATTTTTATATATATGAGCAATGGTATTGTAACTTGGTTTCTCTAAAACATTATCATTGTCGAGTTTCCTTTTAGGTGATTCTAAGATAAGTATAGGTTTATGTTAAACTTGCAGTTGTTGTGAGGGTGGATAAATGATAATTTGAGTCTTAGGTGGTCCAATAATTAAACAATTTTAGGAGGTCTAAGAATTAAAAGACTCAAGGGAGTCTTAATTTTCACGACCTCAAAAAAATTATCATTATTTTCTTGATCTCTTAGTGAAGGGGAGGGGTATGTGCAGGATCATGATGGGCCAAAAAGTGGAAATATTGTGGGTATTTGTAGGGTATGTGGCTGATGACATTTTTTTAATCCAAAATTGATGAAACAAAAAGGGTTTTTAGAGGAGATTCTCAGCTTTCCATCAATATAAATTATTCTTTAATTTGAATTTAATAAATAATTATTATTTATTTTCTATTAGTATTACAACTAAAGTCCTAATCGATAGGCTGATTGAAAAACATCTATAACTTTCAAATGGTATCACATTTTATGAATCTGAAACATGCGTCACATTCTATGCTTCACATACTATAGGATTGAAAAAAGAAAAATTAAAATGCATGAAGTTTTGACCAAATTATGGTGGTCAGACATACGAGTTTTTTATATTTTTTAAAAATTGTAATAAGAAAATCATATTTAATTATTTACTTGAAAAAAATTACAACAAAATATGCATCACATCCGGACATGAGTCCTCTACTTATATATAAAATATTATAAAAAAATATTATCATTTTATTATGGTTAGGGTGGTCAGACAGACACCTACTTCTTATTTTTCCCTGAAATTTAAGTACTACTGCATTGAAATTTCAAATTTTCACCAAATAAATTTTATTTATTCTTAAATAAACCTAGTAGTTTAGAAACTACATTCAATTTTCTACAGATTCTATTCTTACATTTTTTTCAAATAATATAGATAACTTATTCAAATTTTTACGTCAAGTTGCCTAACACTGATTTTTCAAAAAATTTTGCCACTTAAGGGCCTATTTTTTCCATGATGATCCTGCACATACCTGGAGTCAAATGTCACTTCATCATCTTCATCTAAGGAAGTCACATCATTATTGTTTGAAGGACATGTGTCAATGTTCTCATTTTCTTCCACCATGATATCTTCCCCAGTAGGAGAGTTTTTAGGAGAACTACAAACTAGATGTTCATGAGATTCAAAGGTTGGTTCTTCTAAGATAACTCTATAGTAAGTAAGGGAGTTATCAATGGCTGATTTTCTTTCTTATCAATGATGGTATTCTCTTGTTCAACGATGTTTTCTCTAGGAGAGGAGAGACACATGATTTTCATAATTCTTATTGATTGGATTTTCTAACATCAAAATGTCTTCTTTACCAATAGTAGATATATTAGCAGAAGGTCCAATTTGATTATTATGATTGTATATGATTTCATCTTTTTTCTCTAAGGTGTCATTCTCTTGTGACATAATATCTATCCTTGTAGGGGAGATTTTAGGGGAGGAGAAGAAAATAAGTTTATCACATTTCATGATTAGATTTTTTAAAGTAGCTTAATCAAAAATAGGGGAGGCATCATGAGAGGAACAACTATGAGTTTAATTCTTACTAGTGATTGGATCCTTTAGTTTGAATAGACCTTTCCAAATGGGAAAGAGAGAAATAATGGTATAAATCTCAATCATCGGATATTTTATCACCAACATATCCTCTTCACCAATGTGATTTCTATGATTATCCATGATTACATATTCTTTCACTAAAGCATTATCACAAGTATGGGATGTGTTAGGAGAGGAATGTAGTTTAAGTAAAGTAGTTGCAATGATCTCATCGTCTTGTGTCATATTATCTTCCTAAGTAGGAGGAGGAGAAGGACAAACAAGACTTTCATGATTCTCCACGATTGCATCTTCTTTCACCAAGATACCTTCATCACTAATAGGAGAGGTATCGGGAGAAGAACAACTATGAATTTCATGATTGTCTATGCTTGCATCTTCTTCTATCACATCATTCCCACAAATAGGAGAGATTTACATTAAAGTTTAAGATTTAAGTTTGTAATAGTAACTTTCAATTTCAAATTTCTGTAAATGTATTATGAAATACAAGTTGAAAAGGTGATGAAATGATGAATTACAAAACCTAGCTTGATATGAAATTTTGTTTTGATTTTCAAATGAAAATTTATATGATCTAAATGATATGCAAGATCATTGTTTTTTGGGTATTTTTACATTTAAAGAATGCCAACAATGAAATTCTAAAACCCAAGATGAGATGAAAACTTTAATGTAACTAAGACACCCTAAATGAGATTTAAATTCAATGTAACAACTTCTAGAAACCTATTCGTGAAGATTTTTCCAAAGTGCCTCTGAGACCTATAACTTCAAAAAATTCTCACAAAATCGTTAGTGTAGGGGACCAGGATCCCACTGGGTGTGCAAAAATGGGTGAGGGGGGAAATCATAGAGTGTAAAAAAGATAAATTCAAATGAAATAGAATCTAATCTAAATAAGAAACAATAAATATAGATCTATTCCTTCACTCATGAAATGACTTTCTAAGCTATTGAAAACACACAATTGAAATCCTACAATTATCACAATGAAATTCAAAGCAAAGTGAAGGTTACCATCCCATTTCGAAGTGTATTTGCATGATTATAGGTTGTTCATATCACCGTAAAGCCTCCATTGTTGTGTGCGAGAAGCTTTTGATGTATTGCATGTTATTTGATCAAAGATATGTTGAATCTTTTTGTGAGGAAAGAGGTTCATTATATAGAAATTATTATTTGAAATGGTCGATCAAGATCGAGTAGTAGAATATCTTGATTTAATAGTCAAAAGATGTTGAGAGGAAATAGACATGAATAATATGTGCAAAATAGATTACACAATTTGTGTGATTGAAGAAATGTTGTTGCAAAATTTGTGAAATTGATTAAATAAGTGGCTCACAATTCATTTAATTGAAGAAATCAAATTTGAGCCTTCAATGGGATTGAGAAAATTATGCAGAGCGATTTGTGAGATTGAAAAAAGTTGGTGAGGAAATCATGTTGAGAGCAATTTTCTCAAAGTTAGTGAGGATAATTCAATTAATTGATTTAATTAATTAATCCTTTTTGGAATTGAACATGCAAATCAAGTTTGAATTTTTCAAAAAAAATTGTGTTAGTTTGATTTTATTTTTGATGATGTTTTGAATAGTTTATTCAAATTAGACAAATTTGGAGGGAAATTGAGTTAATTAAATTATTATTATTTAATAATTTAATCAACTTAGGGGAATAAAGTGAATTAACGACATAATTAAATAACTGGCATCATTTAACTAATTAGGACAAATAAAGTTAGATAAGTACTTTATTAAATAAATGAAATTTATTTAATTGGTCAAAATTGATGAAAAAGTGAAATAGATAAATAATGCCATTTTATTCAATTAATAGAAAAAATAGGGTTTTAGGGATCTATTTAATTTGTCAAAAATGATGAGAAAGTGAATTAATTAAATAATGTCATATTACTCAATTAATAGGGGAAATTAGAGTTTTTGAGGCAATTGATGTGAACTGCAGTGATGTTTGATGATAATGATGCTGATGATGTGAAAATGTTGTTTAGGATGTGTGATAAGTGTTAGGAAATTTTTACATGTCTACAAAAATAATAAGAAAGATATTGAGAAGAATGTTTAGATGTTGAAAACTAAGTTGGAGGAGATGGTGAACACACATAAGGGTTATGTAGAGAAAATTAAAGCTACATGTTTTACTCCACAAGGTACTCCCAACACAAGAAGGTAAGTTAAGACCTTTGGCCCCTCTCCTACTATTCCTAAATCACCTAGAACTAATCCTGTAGGAAGTTTAAAGAAGAAAGAAAATTTTGGATGCTCTATTCAAAAAATGGCTCCTAAGAGGAGAAGAAAATAAAAAAGATAATAGGGAGAGAAGAATTAGTTGTGAAGATGAAGAAGAAGAGGAAGAGGAAGGACCCCAATTGGTCTTGAAGAAGAAGTTGTCTCAAGCCTTCGTGGAAGAGACCAGTGCCAAGAGAAAAAATTTGATATTATAGATACTAAGAGTGAAGAAGAGGTTCAAAAATAAAATAAAGGATATTTTTTTTAGAAAAGAGAAAAGAGTTTATGTGAAGGAGAAAAATCAGCTAAAGGCAAGGGGAAAAAGAAAGAAAAGGCCCCTCTAGTAAAGGAACATATCCCTTTGAAATTAGATGCTTTGTTTAACAAGATTGAGAAATTTTGTCTCCTAGAAGAGACAACCAAAAATGTATCCAAAAGAGAATGATGAGGATAAGGATACAATTAAAGAAGCTATTGTAAATTATATGGTAAAATTCAATACAAGTTTGAGTGAAATAGAAAATCAACTACCTGGTGATCATAAAGGTGTTTTGAGTGCCAGAAGGTAGGAAGAATTTGATAAAGGTGCTAAAATGATGACATTTTCCTTGGATAATATTGGATCCTCTCTTACAATTAAAGATAGATCCAAGTTGTCTAAATTTTATAATAATAAGTTCAAGACAAAGCAAAGAGTTAATACACTAATGAGTAGAGACAAAGAAGATATAGGAAGGCTCAAGAATGAGACACTATAAAAAATTTAAAATCCTCCAAAAATGTTGGGAATTTCTTTGAATAATGAAGAGTGAATGCAAAATTATTCATCTATCTTTGAAATAAATGAGCCTAATAATGCGCATGAGCATATACCTGTCAATGAGAATGTCCAAGAAGACATGGTTATATAATATACCCCTCCAATTATGGAGAATTTTTTTGATAAAGACAAGGAAGATGATATGTAGGATTCCCTAGAGAAGGAGGAAACCCAAGAAGAACAAAATTTTCCCCATGTGAATATGGAGAAAGATAATGAGCAGAAAGAAGAAGTCTCAGAGAAGATAAATGCATAAAAAGAAGAAAAATTGTCTCATCTGGACATTAAGAAGCCTACTAAAGTAGAGAAGAATGCTCTGGTAGTAAGGACACAAACTATTAGTGAATCCTCTGGACTCTAGGAGATTCACTAAAGGATCTACTAGATATGCAGTTGTAGTTTGAATTGGTGGAATTTGCATAGCTCCTTTTAGATTCCAATGCAACAAGGTCAGGTAGCTATGAGAAATATTTCTCCCCTACACAAGTTACAACTCAATGATGCTTTTCATGCTCCACAAGGAAATATTGCAAATAGAATAAAAGAGTGTAGAGGTGATTAAGTAAGTAGTTAAGGTATTGCAAGAAGCTATTTTTGATGCAACTATTGATTATTCCTTTCTCAGTGTACAAAATTTGAAGTTGTTGGATTCCTTTTAGGAATATTCTACTAGTTTCTAAGAGAAATTAGAAAAGAAAATGGAAAAGAAGGTCAATGATAAGATATTGACCAATATTTCTGATAAATGTATTGTTTCACATGGTAAGTTGCATGGAAACTTTAAAGATGTAAAAAAAATGATTAGAAGAAGAAAAAAATTTGTTTTAGTTTTTCTTGAAATGTCCTAATTCCAAAAGGAACATAAAAAATCAAATGTACTCAATTGTGTCACAAATTTATTAGGCCTTTAATGCTTATGATCTATCTAATGATGTGGATGGTGCAACAAGGGAAAAAATTAAGAATCTACATGGTCACCTCTTCCTAATACACAAAAAAAACATAAAAAAAACCATCATACTATAGAATGGCCAGATCAGATATTTGGTAAGTGCAAGACTTACAACCTTAACTGGAGTTTTAGTAGATAGAAGGAAGGTGGCAAAAGAATCTAGTTCCTAGCAACCCAGATGAAGGAGAGGACTTTCGTACTCAATTTGAGAGTCACGTCGGTATTGTTACCTTCACTAAGAAGGATTGGGATGTAGCTAAGAGATTCTCAAAGGCACACCATGTAAAAATGAAGGTGTCTTACGAGGGAATTTTTCCATCTACTGGTTGAAGGTGTATTTTTTTGTTTTGTGTATGTGGTTTTATAATATTGTAATAAATTTTTTGTAATATTTTAAGGATAATATTGTTGGGGGGAGCTACTTTGATGTAAATATTTACCTAACGGTAATTTTTTTGGATAAGTGTGTTGTGTATAGAAGAGAAGCAGTAAGGGGGAGTTACTCTCATATGCATATATCAAAGGGGGAGTAGTTTGAGATGATATAGAGAACCCTTTTCCCTTTATTTCAAAGGGGGAGAGTATATTTGAATAATTTTGGATAGAAGTATTGGTCTAGAGAAGACCAACTATTTTGGATATTTTCTTGAGTCGCTATACAATTCAGTGTTTAGTGAACCAATTTTGTGGTCTGCATTTCTATTCTATGTAGAATCGTGTCAAGAAGTTTTGAGGTGTTGATGATGTGTATTGAAGGTGTTTAGATTAAAATTTTCAAGGTTTCATATCTTTTAGAGTTGAAGATAATATTGACAAAGTATTGGGCTTTGTAATGGAAATGTGTTGATATAGAGTGCATATTGGAATGTTCCACATTCCACCATAGAGGAATCTTTTACTATGTGGTTTTAAGGGATAGTTTGTGGATATTAGAAGCATGTGTAGATGTATTATTAGCAGTTCATTTTGGCAATGAGCCACCCATTCTTCTATCCTTTTTATTCTGGGTAGTGAGCCCTTGGCAGTGAACCATCAATAGTGAGCCATTCTCTTTTTCTAGACAATGATTCCTTCAATAATGAGTCCATTATTACATAACAAACATTATAACTAGTTATAATATAGTGTGATAAAATGTTCACCATGGTTTTTCCCTTTGAATATTTTTCTATATAAATTAGGTGTTCTTGTGTTCTTTGATGCGATGCATGCTTTATATTTTTCTTTCATTTATTACAAGTTTAATATGATGATTTGAATGAATTCTTAAGTTGATAAAGTGAATGAACTCCGGTGAATACTTATTCATGCCTCATCTCAGTATTTTGGGTGTTCAACAAATATAATATCACATTTTTAACAGGATGGTTATTCCTTTGATGAAGAGGCTACAAGTTAATCATAGTAGTTCAAAAATTATCTCCAGGATGAATAAAATAGAGAAATCATTGTTCATGTGATAATCAAAACATGTGTGTGCCTCCTTGTATAATAATAAAAATAAATAAAAAAATATATTTTAAATGATTGAAACAAGGATAAAATTTGAGATGTACTAAATTTTGAATTGGTAATATTATAAAAAGAAATTTAAGATAATAATTCCTCTCAGGTAGGAAATTTTGAATAAAATCATGTTAGAGTTAGTTTAAACCACTCACCTTATCAAAATTAATTTCTTTAGGAGGATGTAGGATACATTATATAACTAAACTTGGTGAGATCAAATTTTCTACATTCCATACTAGAATAGATTATTCTTTGAAATATATTCTTCCTAAGGTAGATATATTTTGTATTAATGAAAATTAGAATAGAAATGAGGGGGTTGATAAAACATATAAAGATAAATAAATTAATGTAAAAGTTGATATTAATGATGAACACAATGACAAATCAACCAAACACTATAATATTCATCATAATATTTAAGATATTCATGAAATAATTTAGATTCCATTTCATTATTTAGATACTAATATTTTAAATTTTGAAGTGGACATATCTAAGGTAGTCAATCTTTTGGGAAAAAAATTGTTAGCCATTTGAGTCTATGGTGGTATTATAATAGTGGTTATATTAGGTAGATGTGGGATATATGGTACAACTATCATGAAGAAATAAATTATATCACAATCCTAATATATTTTGAACTCTATTTATTAGGGTTCATATGCATGTTTTGGCCTCTAAAAATAGTTATGATGATGTTAGGAACAACCTTTTCCATGACTATTGTGACCTTGTTAAAAGTACAATTAGGTTGATTAATTAATTATTTAATATTTTGATCAATATTGTTTAAATATAATATAGCATTTCTAATGTCAATGGAGAAAATGATTCAATCTCTAATTTTTATTATCTTAGAGTATTAAAATGTAGTGAGTGTGTGTCAACTTGAGGGTTATATATATTCAATTTTTGAAAGTATATGAGGACATCAATGACTTTTCTTAACTACATTCTTAACATTTTAATTTTTCAATGACCTAGTTAAAAGACGATTTTAGTAAATGTTTCTTAATAAATGTGATTTGGAAACTTGTTAGGAAAGTATGAGAAGTATATAAAATTTAGACTTTTTACAAGCATCTAGGGATAAGCAAATTTCAATTGATATAAGAAAAAGAATGAAATGTATTTTTTTTACAAGTGATATGATA
The DNA here is from genome assembly GCA_007258455.2 of Sequoia sempervirens. Lineage (NCBI taxonomy): Eukaryota > Viridiplantae > Streptophyta > Pinopsida > Cupressales > Cupressaceae > Sequoia > Sequoia sempervirens. The sequence goes on along the minus strand of VDFB02281492.1, from coordinate 1,003,506,838 downwards.
ACATGTTTTATGTTTTTAGAAAGATGTAATACTTGTGAATGAAACATGACCCTTGTAGATCATGAAGAAATTCAAAAGGAATAAATCCCTAACATCGTTGATGGTAAACTAAGACAACTCTAACCAATAATGAGGGTACTTATGGTAAGCTATTTGAATTTTTTATTTATTTGCATAATAATTGTAGACACTTAAAAAGTCCTGATTGATACTGTGTATTTGATATTGATTAACTAAGACCATTTATTCCTAAATCACCCCAAATTAACCAATTAATTAAATAATCAACATTATTTAGTTAAATTCAACTAATTCAACTATTAATCAAATAATTTATTTTATTGGATTAATTTACCCTTTCTTCTAACTAATATTCATCATATTTGATTAAATCAATTCATTTAATTAAATTACCTTAAATCCTCTCATTTGATTAAATCAATCACATCAATTGTCACAATCTCCTAATCCATTCGAATTAATTAATCCTAAATCACTTTCTAATCATTATTAATAAACCCTCCAATTTTTAACTCCTCAAGAGTTAAATTAACCCATGGTCAACTAACTAGGTTGCACATGAAATTATTTTCTTTTAATTAACTAAGACAACTCACAAAGGCATATTCCAAGGAATATTCCTTCCAATCACCTCCTCATTCAATTTCCCTCCAAAGGTTTCAAAAACCTATCACATCCTCAATAACTTCTCTTACATCTTTAATAACTCCTCTTACATGCTCTCACATCTCCAACCATATTCAATAAATTCTTCTTACAACCTTTCAAATCCTCAACCATTCTCATTTATTCCTCTTACATCCCCTTTTCCTCAACACATTTCCCAAAATTTTCTCCACCTTCCTCTAATGGAATTGTGACAACTGTCACATTCTCATTGGCTCCCATTTCATCCCACATTCACCAATTTCTCTCATTCCTCAACCATTGACTTCTATAAATAGAAGCATTATTTTCACAATATGGATCCATAACTTCATGCATTCTTTTTATAGTCATTTTCACTTCATAACAATCACCATTTTCATCATTTTTAGCTAAGTTATCATAATTTGGAGTCAACTCAACACCTTGAATCATCAACATCTTCAAAGCTTATCATAGGGGATTGGGAAATGGCTTATTTCCACATCAAAGGAGCACCACTCAGGATGAAGGTTTAGCTAGTTCAATTTAAATTACATGCTATCTTTTTTTGGTATTAAATAACAAAATTTTGTTCTCACACTTTCACTTCAAGGTTTTGTAACCTAAAAGGAAAGGGGACAAAACTCCACTAAATTCACTCAAGAGCAAACCCTTGACGTTTGAATTCAAAGGAGATTGAAATATGACAAAGGGAGAGCTCTAGGGAAAAATTAACAGCAAATGAGGGTTCACCATCAAGTGTAAACTTGGAAAATGTAAGATGTTTGAAAACATAGTGTGATATGCAAACTAATACTAAATGACCTAAGAATGCAAGTAAAATGTAACAAAAAAGCTGTGAAACTGGAGATGTGCACCTCGAAAATTATTGGAGATGAAATGCAGGTCTGGATCACTGAAAATTCTATTGTTGAAGCTGATTAGGACTCATATGCCAGGCTAGGCGAATTAGTCTAGTTTTTTTGGAAAATGTGAAGGAGCGGGTTTCAGCCAAATGGGTACGCAGATCTGCAAAAATCATGTTCACACTTCTACAATGGGACTCATTCACCAGTAGTGGAAAATTAGTCCACTTATGTTTTTCTAGAAATTTTAAAGTGGATTTTGTAGATCTCAGTCTGCTCCGGTCTTCTCGACTAGTTTTCAGATTTGAAACTACAAAATTAAACTTGTAGACCTTCTCCAAGGCTTTTCTACAACTTTGAAAACTTTTAATTTCTTTGAAAACTTGATGAAAAATTTTCCAATCTTCCTCTTTGATAAATCTACAACCAAGACCTGCAAATCACATGCAAAGAGACGGAAAAATGTTGAGGGGTTAGTGAATAGGGGTTTTCCTTGGTCAAACCCCTTATTGGTAATTAAACCCTTGAAATGAAATGAAATAGAATAGAGAATGATGAAGGAACAAATAATTATGTTGTAACTCCCAAATCCTAGCAATAAGGTGCTGCAAAAATGTAAATATTGGCTCCAATGGATGTGGACTTGGAATCTATCTTGATGTTGATAGATCTTAAATGTAATGCTTGCTTGAATCACATAATCCTACATCAATAATGTTAGCTCTAAAACAACATGATGCAAAAAATATTTGACATAATGAATGACACTTGAAGGAGCTCTTAAATGTTTGATAATCTACACTTGAAATGCCTTGAATTCTCTTATGAATGCTCAAATGCTCTTGTGAACTATATGCATGAATGCTTGTAAAATTTTCTAGCTATGAAAATGAGGGAAAGAAGCTTGTATTTATACTCAATTGTGCAATAATTCTCAAAATTACAACACTACAGGCCAACCTTGGAACTTGAAGAATAAAAACCCACCATAATTTTGAATTAAATTTGAATTTTGAGTTGCAGGGGACTCATTCACTACCCTAGGCGAATGGCTCCCACCTAAGGGACTCATTCACTGATAATGGTGAATGAGTCCCACCTTAGGAATTTAAGGTGGGTTTCACAATTTTGATACTTTAAATGATATTTTCTAGGATTATTCTTAAATATGAACATAAATAAGGCCTGTAGATGCAAAATGGGGCCAATTTGTAAGGAAAGCATAGGTGCGGAAACACTTTCTTAATGTCAAAACCACAGGGAAGAATGCAACGCAGTGCTTTTAATTTTTCAAATTACAATCTAATTAAGACACACATGAAGGATTTTCAGAAATAGAGTAAATACACAAAGACAATGAACAACAGATTTACGTGGGAAACCCTTACGGGAAAAAACCCACCACACCAACCTGAATCACTTTGTATTATAGTAACAAAAACATTACATAAAATTTAGAGATACAACTCTCTGGTATTTTACTATAGCTTCATTCACTGTTCATCAATTACAGAAAAGCTCTCTCAACCATTCAATTCACACACTTTGTCTGTCACCTTCAAATCAGAATCGATCTGCTTTAAATCTTATTCACATTCTGATTTTGTCTTCTATGCATCCTTATCCACCATTTCCAATCATAGAAAGTTCCCTTTCGAGCAGATGATTTTTCCTTGCATGCATTTTTTCCAGCATTGCAACTGTTACAAAAAACAACCATCATCAGTTTGAAAAAACTACTTCCTCTGATTGGTCTAGCAGGATGCCACATAGGATGATCACACAGTCAATGACGTTCGCACTTTTTTGGCATATTGGTGAGACACTAACAATGTCTCCTCGATGCCACAAAGAATTCGCTATCGATATCAGCTCCCCAACAGTCGACAAGAGGTTTCTCATTCGACAAGACTCATATCAAAAACCATAAGTCATAGCGAAATCAGAGAGACCATCGACAAGACATACCACACTTGTCAAGATCTCTTATCAAAGTCTTCGAGTCATGCAGACGAGTGATTTCCATTCGGCGTAACAATCACATTTTGGAGAGACTCATATCAAAGTCAGAAGTCACAGTGATGAGATAAACTATCAGCAAGACACTACATTCTCACCAAGACTTCCCATCGACCATAGCATGCTACACCAAAGCCTAACTTCTATCGGCAAGACCCCATGGTTTCGGTGAGACATCATACCACAAGACACAGCTTACACCGAAGACCATATGCAAAACGGTGTTAGTGAGAAATTTCAAGTTCACAAAGACATCTTGATGAAACCCTTGTCTCACCGATAAACCATATACTATCAGCAAGACAATCAAGGTCAGTGAGACCTCATACCGATTGTAGATGCTTCGTCCAAGTCTTCGCGATGCCCGATAAGACCAAACTGTCACCAGAAGATTACCACTTGCCAAAAGGTCATGCCGAACATAGAAAGTCACAGCGATAGACTTTTCAGAAAGACTTCAATCCTATCACAGCGATAGGAACATTTCAAAGATTCAGAACAGTTAGTCGGCTAGACATCCATGATGTCACACTGACTTTGCCTCCAAGGAGTTTCATGTTAGTAAGAATTGATGCACAAATTCCAACAAGCTCCCACTTGACGAAGATCTTATTGACACCTCCAAGACATAATAAAACTACTGAAAATCATGGGCCAAGAGGCCCATCGAACTGGCACACCACCTGAACTTGTTTGTGCTCACAGGCTTCGTCTATGCATCTACAACATTCTCTAGAGTATCCACTTTCTCCAAAGAGACCTTCCCATCCTCCACCATATCTCATACAAAGTGATATTGTACATCTATATGTTTCATCCTGGCATGGAAAGTAGGATTCTTTGCCAAATATATACCACTCTGACTATCACAGTAGATAGTAATCTTCTCTGCATCAAAACCAATGTTAGAAAAAAAATGTTTTAACTAGATTGCTTCTTTACAGGCATGTGTTGCTACCATGTATTATGCCTCTATAGTGGACAAAGCGACTATAGCCTGCTACTTGCTCATCCAACTCACTGCACCACCATTTATTATGAAACTATATCCACTGGTGGATCTTCTGCTGTCAATGTCCCTTGCCCAATCAGAGTCCACATAACCTCAAATACTGTGAGTTCTCTGTGATTCAACCAAGTTACCATGGTAACACAAAGCATAGTCTGAAGTGCCCTTTAGATATCTAAACACTCTCTTCATAGCATCCCAATGTGTTCTTCCAGGATTTGCCATAAACTGACTAAGAAATCCCACTGCTTGGGAAATTTCTGGCCTTGTACAGACCATTGCATACATAAGGCTGCCAACTGCACTTGCATAAGGCACATTAGTCATTTCCTCCATCTCAAAAGAAGATTTTGGACAATCTTCAACAGATAGCTTTGTTCCCTGTGTAACTGGAACAACTAGCTATTTGCACTCAGTCATACAAAATCTCTCTAGAACAGTCATGATATACTTACTCTGACTGAGCCAAAGTTTTCTATTCTTCCTGTCCCTAGTTATTTCCATTCCCAGAATATACCCTGCTACACCAAGATCTTTCATTTCAAACTTTGCAGACAACTGAGACTTAAGATCAGAAATCATTTGCTTACTATTGCCTATAAACAACATATCATCAACATATAGAGCAATAATAAGAATTTGATCACTTTCAACTTTGTAATACACACAGTGATCACATTTTGATCTTACAAATCTCAATGACAAAACAAACGTGTCAAACTTTTGGTATCACATTATAGGGGATTGTTTTAAACCATACAAAGATTTATTTAACTTGCAAACCATTCTTTCTTTACCTTTTTCCACAAAGTTCTCCAGCTGGGACATATAAATTTCTTCTTCAAGATCACCATGAAGAAATGTTGTCTTCACATCCATCTGCTCAATCTCTAAGTCATATGCTGATGCAAGTGACAAAATAAATCTAATAGATGTCAGCTTAACTATAGGAGAAAATATTTCTCCATAGTCAATTCCCTCTACCTGGGAATATCCTTTTGCAACCAGCCTCGCTTTATATTTTTCTACACTGCCATCCAGACCAATTTTCTTTTTGAATATCCATTTGCAGCCTACATATTTTCTGTCTTTAGGCAATGGAACCAAACTCCAGGTATCATTCTTTTCTAATGATGCCATTTCTTCATTCATGGCTTCCAACCAAGAGTTTGAATTAGACATTTTAAATGCCTCTTTCACAGTCCTAGGTTCATCAATGCAAGAAATTAAAGCATAGGCACAAGTAGACTCTATCAAAGAAAACCCATACCTTTCAGGTTGCTTTCTTTCACGAGTTGACCTCCTCACAGGCTGAGGCTGAGGTGGTTCTTCATCTTCTTCAGAACTTTCAGAACTGCTTGAGCTCTCCTTAGTATCAGGTATATTTTGATTTTTCAATTCCTCTTTATCTGGTGTCTGAGGAATTGCTGCTACATCGTTTTAATTTTCTGATTTCTTCTTTGACTATATATCCAATGTAGAAGGTTTCAGCTCATGAAAGATAACACTTCTGCTGTACAAAACCTTCTCAGTCTTAGGGTTCCAAAGTTTGTATCCTTTTATGCCAGCACTATAGCTAATCAAAATACACTTTATAGCTTTGTTTTCCAACTTGGATCTTTTTTCAAATGGAACATATGCATATGCCTCATAGCCAAAGACACATATATGTCTTAGAGAGGGCTTCCTTCCAGACCATGCTTCCAAAGGCGTCTTCTCAACAAGAGCAGAGTTAGGAGAATGATTTAACAAGTAACATGTTGTAGATATTGCTTCAGCCTAGAACTTCTCCTCCAAGCTAGCACTATTTAGCATACTTCGTGCTCTTTCCATTACTATCTTGTTGAACCTTTCAACAACTCCATTTTGTTGTGGAGTATAAGGTGTAGTCTTATCTCTTTTAATCCCATGATCTGTACAGTACCTTTCGAATTCATCTAATCAAAACTCACCGCCATTGTCAGTCCTTAAGCATTTTATTTTCTTACCAGTTTGATTTTCAACAAGGTTTTTAAATTCCTTAAACTGACTGAACACTTCTGATTTACTTTTCAAAAAATATACAAATTTCCTTCTAGAATAATCATCAATAAACGACACATAGTATCTTGATTTAGACAGAGAAGAAACATTCATTGGACCAAACACATCAAAATGTATATAATCAAGCAAACCAGAAGATTTGTGAGGACTAGAATAAAATGAAACATGATGTTGCTTTCCATATATGCAATGTTCACAAAATTTGAACTCAAGGTTACAATCTTCAAGCCCTTCTACCAGGTTTTTGTTTTTCAAGGTTTTTAAACCTTTTTCACCAATGTGGCCAAGCCTATGATGCCAGAGCATAGTCTTTTCTACTGGAAGTTTAACCTCCATGGCATTTACTCCATCATGAATGTTTTCCTTCTTTTCTCCATGAGCAGCCTTAAGTGACTTTGCAGAGACACTATTGCATTGTATAGCTTGTGCATCCAGCTTGTACAGAGTACCAATTCAAGCACCCCTAGCCAGCACCATAGAGCCTCTAATCATCTTGCAGCCATTTCTAGAGAACGTGACCTGCACTCCAATATCATTCAGCTTACTTACAGAAAGTAGGTTTTGAGCCAGACCTGGTATATGCATCACATCATTGATTCCCTTCACTCTTCCATCAAGGAATTGAATTCTGACTCTTCCACGACCAAAAATTTCCAAAGATGAATCCCTTTCCACCATTGTATTCTTCATACTTCGTCAACCAATCTCTATGAGATGTCATGTGGAAAGATGCTCCAGAATCAATCAGCCAGACATCATCCGATGCCCATGTAGCCAAAGCTGCAATGAAGGTGTCTGCATCACTATGAGAAGAATCATTGCCAGAAGAGTTCTTCTTCTTCTTTTTCTCCTCCTTGTAGTCCTTTCGGACATGACCAGGTTGCCCATAGTTCCAACACTTCACCTTTGACTTCTTTCCAGGAGACTTTGATCTCCCTTCTAATTTTGATCTGGACTTCTTGTCCTTCTTCTTGCCTTTCTTTTTTGGTCTACCTCTAATAGCTAGAGCCTCCTTTGCCATCTCAGAATATTTTCTTCTCATTTCTTCTGATAACAGAGATGCAACAACATCTTCCATCTTGAATGTGGATGTTGTACTTCCTATAGCCATCACCAAATGATCCCAAGAATCAGGCAGAGAACATAGCAACAACATGCAAGAATCTTCATCTTCAATCTTTACACCAATAGATGTCAACTGAGCAATTAGCATGTTGAAAGAATTTAAGTGATCTGCAATAGACCCTCCTTCCTGCATTCTCATAGAGTACAACTTCTTCCTCAAGAACAACTTGTTCACCAAGGACTTTCCCTGATAAATGGATGCTAGTCTTTTCCACAAGGAAGAGGCAGTCTTTTCTTCATGCACGTTAAGAAGAACAAAGTCTACCAAACAGAGCCTTATTAGCCCCTTAGAATTTCTATCTACTAGGTCCCAATCCTCTTGCTTCATGCCTTGAGGCATTGTTCTAGACACATCAATCCAAAGATCTCGATCAACTAACATATCTTCCATTTTGAGTTTCCACAACTCAAAATTGCTACCATTGAATTTCTCTATTTCCATCCTTTCAGATGTGCTTGCCTTCTCAATTTGTAATTAAATTATTAGACCTCTACAAAACTCCCACTGAAAAGGATTGACACAAAAAACCCAATCCACTCACAAGGACAACACAACTAGCCAGGCTCTGATACCACTTGTAAGGAAAGCATAGGTGCGGAAACACTTTCCTAATGTCAAAACCACAGGGAAGAATGCAATGTAGTACTTTTAATTTTTCAAATTACAATCTAATTAAGACAAACATGAAGGATTTTTAGAAATAAAGCAAATACACAAAGACAATGAACAACAGATTTACGTGGGAAACCCTTACGGGAAAAAACCCACCACACCAACCTAAATCACTTTGTACTACAATAACAAAAAAAATACATACAATTTAGAGATACAACTCTCTGGTATTTTACTATAGCTTCATTCATTGTTCATTAATTATAGAAAATATCTCTCAACCATTCAATTTAGACACTTTGTCTGTCACCTTCAAATCAGAATCGATCTGCTTTAAATCTTATTCACATTCTGATTTTGTCTTTTGTGCATCCTTATCCGCCATTGCCAATCATAGACAGTTCCCTTTCGAGCAGATGATTTTTCCTTGCATGCAGTTTTTCTAGCGTTGCAACTATTATAAAAAACAATCATCATCAGTTTGAAAAAACTGCTTCCTCTGATTGGTCTAGCAGGATGCCACTCAGGATGATCACATGGTCAACGACGTTCGCACTTTGTTGGCATATCAGTGAGACACTAACAGTGTCTCCCCAATGCCACAAAGAATTCGCTATCGATATCGGCTCCCCAACAGTCGGCAAGAGGTTTCTCATTCGACAAGACTCATATCGAAAACCATAAGTCATAGAAAACTCAGAGAGACCATTGGCAAGACATACCACACTCGTCAAGACCTCTTATCAAATTCTTTGAGTCATGCAGATGAGTGATTTCCATTCAGCGTAACAATCGCATTTCAGAGAGACTCATATCGAAGTCAGAAGTCACAATGATGAGATAAACTATCAGCAAGACACTACGTTGTCACCAAGACTTCCCATCAACCATAGCATGCTACACCAAAGCCTAACTTCTATCGGCGAGACCCCACGGTTTCGGTGAGACATCATACCGCAAGACACAACTTACACCAAAGACCATATGCAAAACGGTGTGGGCAAGACATTTCAAGTTCGCGAAGACATCTTGACGAAACCCTTGTCTCACTGATAAACCATATACTATCGGCGAGACAATCGAGGTCGATCATACCTCATACTGATTGTAGATGCTTCGGCCAAGTCTCCGCGACGCCTGATAAGACCACATTGTCGCCAGAAGATTACCACTCACCAAAAGGTCATGCCGAACACAGAAAGTCACAGCAATAGACTTGTCGGCAAGACTTCAACCCTGTCACAGTGATAGGAACATTTCAAAGATTCAGAACAGTTAGTCGGCCAGACATCCATGATGTCACACCAACTTTTCCTTCAAGGAGTTTCATGTCAGTAAGAATTGAGGCACAAATTCCAACATAATTAAAGCATAAGAAAGCCTAATTATTAATGACAAACCTAGGAAAGTGTGAAAGTATGTTACAACACTTAGGTAAGGTACCATTTGAATCCTTTTAGTTCGCAAGGTTACAAGACCTAATTTTAATGTGTTACCCACATTACAACACTAAATAAAGACAACATTAAGCCAAAATCCATAAAAAGGACCTAAATGAGTGCAAAAAAAGTTAAAGGACCCTTTTTTTTTTACACTACATTTAGCCCCCACTTTAATGAGAGGAGGAATTTGCTTCAAACTCACACTAAAGTAGACAATCACACACCAAGAGGGGTTCCAATGAACCAATTCTAGCAATATTTGACAAAAAAAATAAAGAGGGGTGAACACACGCCCATGATCAAGATCCCACGACAAACAAAACATAAGCAAAAAGGAACACACATAAAAATGATGTAAAGAGAGGTGACAAGACCAATCATACACTTCCAAAGATGAAAAGGAGAAAAATAAAAGAAGTATAAGAAAGAAAAGGATCAGATCATCCTTTGACTATTTTTCCATCACGATGTGGACCAGATCTAGGCTGTTTGTCTGAAAAAATGCATACTCACTCTAAGGCGATGGAACTTCTGGCTATCCACTGGGTGAGAAGTCCTAAAAGGTGAGAAACATAAACTCATGGCTAGTATGCACTCACACACAAGAATGTGGCTATTGGGAAATTCATGCCTTGGATTGGGATTCCCACTCAACCATACCAAAGTTATACCTACTAATAGCTTTAATAAGCTGCTACACAAAGAGAATTGGTCTTTCAAACTTCATGAGACAAGAAAAACTTCATATGATTGGAGCTCACTAACAAATGCGATGGCTCCATAGGCATGCAAGCTTCGTTATGCAAGGTGTCCATATAACAAATGCAAAATGCAACATGCAAAGGAATGTTCAAAGGAGTCTTTCTTAGTTCATGTGAGGTTTGTAACTTAGGGAACATTGTGCCTAATGTCTCCAAGAGAGGACCAATCAAAGAATAAAAAAATACAACTAGGGGATGCAGTGCATCATATCAAGCCACTAAGAGGAATGTAATATGATAAGATAGATCATGCTCCTGAAGGACATCACACTCAATGTCATCCACAAAGTGACACAATGCATTGTATGAAGTAAGAAGGATGCACTAAGAACCAAGAAAATGAAAAATGCAAAAGAATAATGCCAATGTATTCCCCCACTTTAAAGGAATTGCTAAAAACCATACTGTGAGCAATTACTTTAAAGTAGCAAGTGAAAAATGTGAACAAGAAAGACATGAGAGCTAACTTGGAAAGCCCTATGCCAAGTCATATGTTTCCAAGTAAAGCTACATCATGCAAGAGAAAATGAAAAGGAAGGGGTTAGCCCAAAAATGAAAACACCAAACACGTAAGGGATCTATGGATTTTGGGTCAGTATGTTCTTTGCTGCAATATTTTTTTTAGAGAGCTTGGAACTATCATCATCCCCATAATACACATAGAACTAGAAGAATGACACAAAGAAAAACCTTTCGGGTCAACATGGAAGAGACATAGGGTTTCTCGACCTCTTGCATCATCCCCAAAAGGAAAACACAAGACAAATGAAAGATAAAAGGTGAAAGAAAAAGGAAAATATTTTGGGTCAACATGAAGGAGACATGAATGTCTCAATGCCTTGCGTCATCCCCAAAAGGAAAACACAAGAAAAAGATAAAGATAAAAAGATGAAAGAAATTTACCACATAGAGAAGAATTAAGGTACAAATAGAGGAATGTCACAAAGAGAGAAACATAAAAAAAAACATCATAGGGGATTACATTACACACATGCAATCACACAAAAGAAAATGAAAAAGGAAAAGAAAATGCAAGAGACTAGTAAGGAAAATCCAAGTCAACCTATGAACAAGTCATCTACCTCCCAATCATGTTCATTGTATACCAAAGGTGGAAAACTAGCCAAAGGGACAAGGGCAAGTGCCAAACTAGGAGAAGTACCAAGTTCATCACACTGTATAGGAGATTTCTCATTTAAGCTCATGGAAGAGGGAAACAATGTGTTAAATTCATTATGTACCTCTTCATCAATTTTAGCTATTTCCTCATTTTCATCCAAGTTAATCACAACATAAGGATGAATGATAATTTCCATCGAAGATTTCATCTCTTGTTGTGATTGGTTTAATGGGTCATCTTGTTTTGGTTGGTGAGGAGGCTCATCATGCATTGCTTCGGTCAAGTTTGGATTTTTATTTTCTTTATTAACTCTTCATGTAACTTGCAAGAAAGGGAAAAACATCTACACCTATGCTCTCTAGCACCTCGGTTTCTTTTTGTTTTTTTTTCAAGTTGTGTTTGTGTAGGTGAAGGTTGATCAACCATAGGTTTTTTTTCTTCCCTAAGGGAAGGAACTAAAGGAACTGTAGGAGGTTGTTCATCCACTTTCTCTTTTTTCTTTGTAATTTTTTTTTATTCTAGGATGTGTGACAAGGTTTTTTTCATTACCTCTTGGTCTTTTCGATGATGTAGGTGAAAATTTTGTTTCTGGTTGGTCTTGGTTGTTTGGTTCTTGTTTAGGTTGAAGCATAGTTTCATCTAGGATGGGAGGTTCAGAGGTGGATGAGGAAATATTTCTGAGGGATACTTCTGCTATCTTATTTTCCTTAAACTTTTGATAAGACAAGAAAAAGAAGCCTTCTCAAGGTTTTATAGGTTCCATGGGTTTAGGCTAAAAGGCATCTAGGGAAAAGTTTCCTTTGGAAGACAAGGGATTAAAGTCACTATGGTGGACAATGAATATTTCATTTTCAAAGGGAAACTTTAAGAATTTGTGCACAACCGAAGGGATAAATTTCATGGAGTGGAGCCATGGGTGGCCTAGATTCACACGAAATTGGTCTAACTGTAGGATGATGGAGAATGTGCCATCTAATTTTTTTGGTCCTATTTTTAATGGTAGGGTGATTGATTCTATCGTAGGACATTCAAAGCCATTATGTGTCTTGATCCATGCTTTCGGTCTATCATATTCATCTTGATAGAGTTCGTGCAAAAGTAAAAATTCCTCAGTGATTACATTCTCTCCACAGGCGTGGTCTATGAGTATCCCATTAGTGGGCTTGTTGTAGATTTAGTTGGCTAGTAGAGAGGACCATCAAGAAATTTTTTAAGTATATCCTTAGAGGAGAAAGAAATGTCAAGAGGATTATTAGGCCAACCCTTATGAGAGATGACGTCTATCGGCCCTATAATTTCATCCTTAGGATTGATATTGATATTATTGTTTAGAACAGGATCATTGTTTTCATGATATGTATCAACATTCCTCACATCATTCTTTGTAGTTTCACTAGCTTTGACAAATGAAACATTATGTTTGGGCATTGGATTAGTGAAAATTTTCAAGTTTTGGTTTTGAGGGGAAAAAAACTTATTTCCTTGATTGCTAACACCTCCTATGGATAAATGACCAAAATCAATGAGGTCTTGCACAAGATATTTAAGATTCTTGTAATGTTTCATGTCATTTCCATTTTGTCAATGATAGTGGAAATAGGCATTCAATTTAAAGCTCAAGGGTAAAGGCTTATTAGGGTCAAGTGTTTTAATGGGAGGCAAGGTAATAATTTGATGTTGTAAAAGTTAGGACATTATGTTATGAAGGGTGTTGGGTAAAGGTGTGAATTGTCTTTTCGGGTCTCCATAACTAAAGGGACCAAGGTTTTGACAACAACTACTTGGTTCCTGAGGGGGGTTGAATTGCAAGAACCCTTTATCTTATTTTCTACAGGGTTGGGAATTGTTTTGGTTGGAAAGCTCAGATTTCTCAATTCGGCTAGAAGTGGACCTTGTATCTCAACTACTAACTAAATTTTGATAATCACAAAGGGCAGTACACAAGTGCATGAAGGATGAGAATTTCATCATAGTGAGCTTGTCCTAAATTTTAGTTTGCAAATTTTCTATAAACATCTTATGAAGGTGTGGGTCAAGGATCTTGACATCGATTTGGGAATAAAGCGATTGATTACATGAGATAAAATCAGTTATCTTTTCTTCCTTGTTTTGCTTGGATTGCATCAAATCAGCCAAGGTCTTCTTGGGAGTCATATGCACTTGGAAATGGTTTAAAAATTCATCTCATTAAATGAACGAATTGAATTGTTTGATAAAGAAGAAAACCATTCCAAGGAAGTATCTTTTAAGGACCTAGGAAAGATTTTTTCCATTCTAATTTTGGTTTATAGTGGAAATTTGTTTTTGCATGGATGAAACGGTTTGGAAAAGATGTGTTATGAGAGGATCAATACAAGTGCTATGATATGGAAGTGAAAGTGGTGATGGAGTATATGTATTAGTAAGATAAGTAAATGGAATGCTTATAGGTGGTAATGTGGTAGAAGATAGAACATTAGATGCCACATAGGAACTAAGGATGCTAGCAGGAATACCCAAGGAAGGAATCACATTACTAACTTGTTGCATTGTTGTTGTGACTTGAGGAGTGGTATAGGTAGGTATTGAGGCTATCATAGAGGGAGGAGGAATTTGAGTTCCTCTTTGGTTTGCAACATTCTTTGTTGGTATAGGAGCACTAGAGGTTGAAGGAAGATGTTTTACAAAGTTCTAAACTATGCTTTTCACAAGGTCAAGACCATCTTCACTTTCAAGCATGTGATAGATGTTTTCAATGGTAGGAATTGCAGTAGTTGAAATTTTTTCTAGGCTTATTTAATGTTGGAGGTTTTCTAAGTCCTCATGGATTTGAATTATTTTCTCTTGTGGGATATTATCATTCCATGGTTCAACTTGCATGTTACTTGAAGGAAAAGAGTTGCTAAGGGTGTTATCCATGCGTAGTGTACTAGTGTCAATACTAGGAGTGGAAGCTCTAGATAACCCAAAATCCACAACGAGTGTGTTATTGTGGGATGACATGAGTCTCAAACTTCTTATCGCTAAGGTATTAGTAATAGGACAAAAAACACTCATGCAAAGGATACAAAATGTAGGGTGAATTTAAATGCAATGTAAGCTAACAAGAATGAATTTCTTAAAACTAAAATTCTATAAAGTAAAATTGAAATGTAGAAAAAAAAGTAGAAACTTAGAAACTAAACTGTAAATGACAAAACAATTAGTGAAAAATATGCAAAGAGACTGATTCGCCCAAGGTGGTGAATGAGTCCAGGTAGTAATTTTCTTGAAATTTTTCATAATTTTTGAATTGATTTTTATGCTTTTTAAGTTTTCTAATGCAAGCCTAAAATGAAAATACAAAATTTTATAGATTTTTAATGAAATTAAGTGCAATAATGCAAACTAAATGAACTTTTTACTAATGCAAAGTTTGAAACCCTAGAATACAAATTCAACAATGCAAAACCTAATGCAATGTTAATGCACTTTAAATCTATGATACAAATGCAATCCAAATTACAAATATAATGCTCTATATGCTCTATAAATAAGAAAATTTTGTGCTCACACTTTCACTTCTAGGGTTTTGCAACCTAAAAGGAAAGTGGACAAAACTCCACTATTTACTCAAGAATAAACCCTTCAGATTTCAATGCAAAGGAGATTGAAATTTGACAAAGAGAGAGCTCTGGGGAAAAAGTACCAAAAAATGAGGGTTCACCACCAACTGTAAACTTGGAAAATGTAAGTTGTTTGAAAACATAGTGTGATATGCAAACTAATACTAAATGACCTAAGAATGCAAGTAAAATGTAACAGAAAGTCATGAAACTGGAGATGTGCACCTGAAACTTGTTGGAGATAGAATGGAACCTTGGATCACTCAAAATTCTAATGTTGAAGCTGACTAGGACTCATACACTAGGCTAGGTGAATCAATCCAGTGTTTTGGAAAATGTGTATGAGTAGGTTTCAGGAAAAAGGGTACTTAGATCTACAAAAATCTTGTTTAGGCTTGTACAGTGGGACTCATTCACCAATAGTGGTGAATCAATCCACTTCTACTTTTCTAGAAATTTTGAAGTGGATCCTATAGCTCTAAGTCCACTTTTCTCTTCCCAACTAGTTTTTGGATCCAAAACTGTAAAATTCAACCTATACACCTTCTCCAAGGCTTGTTTGCAACTTTGAAAACTTTGAATTTCTTTGACAACTTGATGAATACTTTTCCAATCTTCCTCTTTGATAAATCTATAACCTAGAATTACAAATCACATACAAAGAGAGGGAAAAATATTGTGGGGTTAGTGAATAGGGGTTTGCCTTGGTCAAACCCATTTTTGGTAATTAAACCCTTGAAATGAAATGAAATAGAATGGAGAATTATGAATGAACAATAAATGATGTTACAACTCACCAAACCCTAGAAATAAGGTGCTACAAACATATAAGTATTGGCTCCAATGGATGTAGACTTGCAATCTACATTGATGTTGATAGATCTTGAATTTAATGCTTGCTTGAATCACACAATATTTCATCTCAAATGTTAGTTGTAGAACAACATGATGCAAAAAATATTTGACATGATGAATGACACTTGAAGGAGCTCTTGAATGCTTGATAATCTACCCTTGAAATGCCTCGAATTCTCTTATGAATTCTCAAATTCTCTTGTGAACTATATGCATGAATGCTTGTAAAATTTTCTAGGTATGAAAATGAGGGAAAAAGCTTGTATTTATACTCAATTATGCAATAATTCCTAAAATTTCAACAATACAGTCCAACCTTGGATCTTAGAGAAGAAAAACCTACAATAATTTTGAATTAAATTTGAATTTTGAGTTAAAGGGGACTCACTTGCCACCCTGGATGAATGGGTCCCACCTAAGGGGACTCATTCACCCATAATGGTGAACAGGTCCCACCTAAGGGGACTCATTCACCCATAATGGTGAATGAGTCCCACCTTAGGAATTTACGGTGGGTTTCAAGATTTTGATACTTTAACTAATATTTGTCTAGATTATTCTAAAAAATACACATAAAAAAGGCTTGTGGATGCAAAATGTGGCCAATTAAAGCAAAAAAAAGTCCAATTATTAATGAAAAACCTAAGAAAGTGTGAAAGTGTGTTACAACAATTTGAAATAAGACTTGGTAAATGATGAAAAGAGGTTATTTCATTAACAAGACCTTAGAAATGTGTGAAAGTATGTTACAAAACTTTACAACACTTAGGTAAGGTACCATTTGAATCCTATTAGTTCACAAGTTCCCAAGACCTAATGTGAATGTGTTATCCACATTACTATTATCAATAAGATTTGCACCTTGCTGAGAATGAAAGTTCAAAAATCTATTGACACATGGAAACGTTCTTGAGTTGTGGGTAACTCATTGCGAGAATGAATCTCCAAAGTGAGCTGGTTCTTTGAAGGATGGATCCTATTCTAAGTAATTTTCAAGTAAAGAGTTAGAAGGATGAACTGGATTTAAAACTTCAGACTAAAACCCAATCACCTAAAATTATTGACCAACTTCAAGAAGATTCTGATAATAACTCACTCTCACCACCTCTTTAAATTTTGATTCTCACAATCTCACAACACATATAATCCAAAAGTGATTTGTGCAAAGGTTTAAAATTAAACACGAGACACAACCTGAACTAGCATGTAACTCCTGCAAATCGCTTAACAATAGTGGGACAAGAAAAGGATTCAATAGATTTGAATCACAAGGCAAATTAAATTACTATTGCAAATCATGAACAAGAACTGAGAAAGGAAAAACTCTATTATTTTATTGAATGAAGGAGTGAAACTCTCAAAATCTGAGCACAAATAAGTTTACAAGCTCAAAAATGTGTAAGAGCAAGAAACTACAATCTGAACTGGAAAAACACTATTTTTTTCACAAGATAAACCTCCAAAACCCTAATCCAAGCTCAGGAACAAAGCTCAAGGAAATCTATAAAAAACAACCTCAAAATTCTGCACAAAAGTGGAAAAAACTCACTTTTTGCAAATACATACTAAAAAGCCTCTCAAAATAGGCCAAATCTTCTTTTAAAGAAATAAAACACCTTCTCTCTCCATCCATAAATTCAAATCCTACCAAGGAAGAAAAGCAAGAAATCTGCTAAAAATAGCAAAGAATTTAAGCAATTTATAAAATATCACTTTAATCTTGCTTTACATGGCTTGCAAATTTACTACTCTCACAATTGGATTTATTTTTTGCAATAAAATATTTTGGAAATATTTTTCAAAAAACAAACTTATCTCTCCAATACAAATCTTGATTTTTTTTTAAAAAATCATAAAAATAAGGCATATCTCTTCTCATCAATATCCTAATTGATTTCTTTAAAATCAATTAAAAACAAAAGCAAGGAACACTCATTTACAATTGATTTCTATAAAATCAATTAAAGATAAAGCCTAAGTCATTATAGGAATATTATTTCACTAAGGAAAGATAATAAAAAATAAAACTTAGGGCTTTAGGCTTTGAAACACCATACCAAGTGCCCACTCCAAAACCTAGATTATAAAAATATCAATAAAAATGTTGGAAAGGCTCAACCTAAGGAATGAGTGACCATGGAATTAATTTTGAGCTTCATATTTTGAAAAAATTTGACAAAATTATTAAGTCCAAATAGGGCAAAGTGAAACCCTAAAGACAAAACAAAGAGATCCCTTGGATTTTGTATGATTTGCAAAAATGACTTTTGAGAATAAGAGCTCTACATGAGCCGCCGCCATGGGAAGGTTAGGGTTTCATCTTGAGAGCTTGGATGCTTCTGATATTTTCCTCCTACTTGGTTGACCTCCTCTCTGTGGCAATGGTAAGGTGACTTCTGTCACTTTTATGACATCTCCACTATGTTTTTTGAAAGGAAAAATGGCCATGAGGCCACAACTAGTATGCTTCTGATGCATCTCCTTTTCTATGTGTTTCCTTTGTGTTTGCTTCTCTACTCTTAGTCGCCATGGTGAGAGCTCAATCTCCTCTCTGTGTTTGAGAGCTCTTCAAGAAAGTTTGACCACGACATAATTTGCTCCATAGGCGTGCATGGCAAGTTTATTGCTTCTTTTGTACTTCTAAGAACATTTTCTCCTCAAATCAAAAAGCTCATAAAAGCTTTATACTCTATAAAAGATCAAAACTTTCTTATGAATTTCTAGTCATCACATAGGTTGCACCATGTAGACTCTTAAGACAAATTCTATAAATAATTCCTTGCACTATAGTTGCATTGCTTCAAGTATTTCTAAGATTTGATGGAAACTTAACAAGGGTTTTCCTTGTTTTTCTAAACTGGTGGACTTTAAAGGAGCTTAAAGCTTCCTCTAGGCCATGGCCACTCATGTTCAAACTAGGCATTTGGGAAATTTTATAGGCTTGACCCACGATTATATTTTACCTCTCTTTGATTTTGAGACAAAAACTTGATGTGAGCAAACTGTATTTGAAGAAAATGCTGCCTATTCTGAATTTTTCAAGCTCGACCATGAAAGCATTGTATAAATCTCTATATTTTATCAAAAGTACACATGGGTACATGATAATTTAGAGAAAAAACATTTCTTTTTCCTTTCTGTTGAAAAACCCACACATGGGTACTTGTAAAAATGAAGAAATTCTATGTTTTCAAAATGACCCCTATATGGGTAATTTGTGACTTAGAAGAAAATTGTTTACATTGTCTGGAGCTCGACCCACCATGATTTTCTACTTCTTTATGTGGTTTTCTTATAAAACCCTTCATGGGTAAATGATATTACGAAGGAAATACATTTCTTCACTCTTCTGTTAGAAACTCCCATGACCCACCATGACATTTATGTACTCTGTTGCTCTCTCAAAAAAAAACATGTGGGTAATTTGAAAATGGTACTATCTATAATTTAAACTCAAAACCCCAATGTGGGTAAAGAAATGTTCATTTAGCTCAATTCCTCACATGGGTATACTGGAAATAATGAGAAATTTGTATATTGAATAAAAATGGCATGTGGGTATTCTGAAAAAGTAAACAAAACTCTATATGTTTTGTCATATATTAAAAATTTGGGATTGAACCACCATGGTTATTTTTTATATTTAGAAATTTGTAAAAACCCTTATCTCGGAAAATGTTACCTTTGAAGCAATCTGCATCTAGATTTAAATATTCATATGGGTATTTTGAGATTCATGTACAAACTTCATTTGGCTCTGTCTATTTTCCCTTCATTTATGAGAATTATCATATATAATCTTTGCTCCATTTCTTTATAATTTACTACTTTCCCTTTGACTGTATGGAAAACCCTAGCTTGGCCTTATAGATTTTAGTTTTTGGTTTTCACATGAAGAGAAATAACATAACCCCGAGTGGATTTTTATGAAGGCATTCGCTATTTTTAGGATCAAAACTCATAAAATAACTGAATGATAGAAATCCTATATTTTCAAAACTCTGTATTTCAAAATAGCATATGAAGTACAATCCTTTTTACAAAAGTTACCATCCTTCACATAGGAATTACTTGATTCACACCTACAGATTGCTCACCTACTTTAGCCTCTTATACATTACTATGATTCTCATGTCATTTCATATTGTTTCAGTTTGCATCTTTGAAGCTCCTTCATGTTTTGTGAAGTTTTGCTCATTCTTGAAATAACCTCTTCACATTGTAATTCTTATTCGCTCTGTCCATATTTTTCTTATACTTGCCCCCTTTCATTCAAATGAGAAAGTGGAGCTCTTCACATGTCTCCATGCTTGACTGTTATTTCATTTTACACTCTTCTAACTGGCACTCTTCATGCATTTTTATGTTCCATTTAATAAAGACTTTCTTATGCGTTGCTCTCTTCTAAAATGAAAATCTGAAACAACACTCTTTGTTGAGGCATTGTGTATGCCTGTTCACTATCATTATTTAAAGATAGAATACTGTTGTAATATCATGAAACAAGATGCATAACACCCATGACAAAAAAATGCAAACTATATAACAATACCCGTCATTTGCAATTATGAAAATGATGTATTCCAATTGAATTAATTGAGCTCATTTAAACCTATTGTTCACCTGTAGCTTTCAGGAAGTGTACTTGATTGTTATGAGTGAACAGTCAGCTTAATACCTTGATGGATGAACTATGTTTTACTCTTTTAGTTGTATATTTCCTTTCTTGATGAACATGATGATTGCACTCCTTCTCTCAGCCCCATCTGTAATGTATAAGGGGCAGCATGCCAAGCTCTACCCTTGTGGAAGCCCGCTTTTTCCCACATGCTTGGTTTCCAAAAGATAATCAACTACATGACTTTTCCTATACCTACACAAGGAAACAAATGATGTTAGTATAAAAAAAAATGTGATGGTGATGTTTCCTTTTCAATTCATCTTTCTGTTCCTTCCTATTTTGATTCCATGCATTAATACGAAGAGTGAATTATATGTTTGTTGGTAGAGCTTGTAGTATAACTCATATCTAGAGTTCTTAATTGACACGACTCTCAATCTCTTGCAGGCACACCCTAGAGTGGAAGAAGGATGGAGCATGCAACAAGCGTCTCAACCGAAGATGCATAATCAATAAATGATGGATATGTCTTATGCTATCTGCTTTCTTTTCTTTTACCTTCAGTTGTATAGTTTACTTTCTGCAATGAATGGAATTAGCAATGAATGGAATTAGCTAAAACCACGGCTTGTGTGGATATTTAAATTTTGTTCTTTCATTTCCATTCTGTAAGAAAAGCATTTGAATGCAATTTTGTACTTGTCATTTATATTCTTGCAATCAAATGAACATATGTAATGTGAATCATTTAATGAAACAAATGAAAGCATTATGTTATGTTTTATAATTTGTATATTGATTTCTTAACTCCATTTGATTTTGCAAAAAATATGAGTAATACTTTTGCAACTCAATTTTCTCAAGCACTTGCATAACTATCACCTGATAAATGATGAATAAGGTGAAAACAACACTTAAGCATATGCAGAAATAACTGTAATTTTCACTTTAAGATATAACAATATTTAATCCAGCTCCACCAATCAAGCTATAGCGAAAAATTGGTAACATTTTGGCAATTTCTGCTAAATGCTTGTTAGCTAAGCATAGATCGATTGACTTTGAAAATGCCATTGGGCGCGGATTCAAATCTGCCCCTTCATGACACTCAAAAAACTTGAACAACAATACTCCAAATAGAAACCAAAGAAAATGAACTAATGTAGAAAGAAAACTAACAGGCCCTAATAGCCAACAAAACAATGTGCAACAATGCTTAGGGAAAAGAAAACTATTGAAAAGAAATGTGTTTAACGCACTTATTTGCAATACTACTCTAATTATTTACAAGATAGAACTTATCTCAAAGGAAATGTTTGAGGTGGATCCCATTAATTGGGATAGACAACACCTCTCCAGTCAACTTAGGAAGTTGGAAAGCATTGCACTCCTTACAATCCATGATTACATAAGGCCTATCCCAAATTGCATTGAATTTGGAATGCCATCTAGGTCTGCTCTTATATTCATTCCACTTGAAGACTAGATCACCAATAATGAACTCTTGTGGTCTTGCCCTCTTATCAAAAGAGGTCTACATCTGAGCTTGATTATCTCAAGTTGTCTTAATGCTTCCCTTCTAGTTTCCTCCAGCTCTACCATCTATGCAAATCTCACTTCAAGAGGCTGCTCATCCAACAATTCTAGCTTCTTAATGAAACTCAAAGTAGGCAACTCAATAGAAATTGGTAACTTAGCCTCTTTTCCATAAGCAAGTACATAAGGAGAACAACCAGTAGCCCTTTTAGGAGTCACCCTATTAGCCCAAAGAGCTAACTTTAACTTTTCATACCATGTCCATTGATTGTCCTCAACTGTCTTCTTAATTATCTGAATCAGATTCTTATTTGTAGATTTTGTTTGACCATTTCCGTGCGGATAATAATTAGAAGATGTGTTCAAATAAATGTTATTTCTAATTGACCAATTAGAAATCCTTAAATCGATAAAAGCCAAACCATTGTCAAAAATTATTGAATCTGGAACACCAAATCTTGACACTAAGTCCTGATAAAAATTAAGCACAAAAGTCTCCTTTGCTTCCTTTAAAGCAACTACCTCTATCCATTTAGTAAAATAATTTGTGGTAGTAACTATCCACTTATGGCCTGCATTGAAGGAAGATTGATAGGACCAATAAAGTCTAAGCCCCACTTGGCAAAGGGTTGTTCCACTTGAATCAGATGATGAGGTAGGGCTGCAAGCCTTTGTTTTCCACAAAATAATTCACATTTTTCACATCTTCTGACCCAAGCAATAAAATATTTAAACAAATTTGGCCAATAATAACCAGCTCACATAATTTTAAGAGCTGTTGTTCTTGGAGCAAAGTGGCCTCCTGAAGGCCCATCATGAAATTCTACTAAAATCTTATCAACTTGATGAGGATTAATGCACCTTAATAAAACACCTTGAAAGTCTCTCCTATACAAAATTCCATCAATAATTGCAAAAGGAATAGCATGCAATCTATAATACCTTCTTTTTACTCTATCTAAGCCTTCGGGGCAATCACCAATTTGTAAGTAGTGCATCATTTGCTACAACCAAGTAGCAGAAGAAACTGAAACAACAACTGCATCATCATTGTTTAGCACTCTATCAACATTTTCAACTTCTTTTAAACTGCTATCTTCATTTCTAGCAATTTGTTCACACAAACCCTTGCCTCTAGTGAGCTTAGTTACCTTAATATCAACGTCAAATTCCATTACCTTGGTTATCCAACTAGCACACTTATCATTAATATCTTTGTTAAGTAAGAAATCCTTGACTATTGAGTGGGAAACCAGTAAGCGAATTTGGTATTTGACAGCATATGCCTGAACTTTTTTAGGCTTCTTACAACAGCAAAAACATGCTTCTTGACAAAAGAATACTTTACCTCATAATCATGTAATACCTAGTTGAAAAATGCCACAGGTTGCTCTGAACCTTCATCGTTCTAATGGAAAAGCATAGCATAAACAATATCAACTCCTCCAAATGAATAAAGAATGAAATCTCTATCATAATTTTGATTAATGAGGGTAGGGGCAGCTACAAGTGCTTCCTTAATCTGCTCAAAACTTCTCTTACCCTCCTTAGTCCAACTAAGCATAGAAGTTAGAGGTTGCAACAAAGCTGCAATATTTGGTATGAACCTCTTCACAAAATTTATTCTTCCAAGAAAGCTTTGCAAGCCTTTCTTGTGAGCTGGTAAAGGTAACTCAAGAATTATAGAGACTCTTTCAGAGTCAATAGAAACACCTTGTTTTGAAACAATATGTATGAGGAGTTTACCCTCGTGTATAGAAAATATACACTTCTTCAGGTTGAGAGACACCCGAAACTCTCTGCATCTATGAAAAATCTATTCTAAATGATCAAGATGCTCATTAACACTTTTGGAAAAAATAGTAATTTCATCTAAATATACCAGAACAAACCTATTCATGAGGCGGTGGAAAGCCATGTTTATCGCTCGTTGAAAAGTTACTCCAACATTGGATAAGCTAAAAGGAATCTGTTTGTAGGCCATCATGCCCCAATTAGTCATGAATGCTATTTTGAACTAATCCTCTTGCTTTACCAGAATCTAGTTGTAACCTGAGTAACCATCTAGCAGTAAAAATCTATTAGAACCAGAAACTACCTACAGAATTTGCTCCATGGAATGGAGTGGGTAATGATATTTTAGTGACGCTGTATTTAAATCTCAAGAATCAACACACAATCAGATTTCCCCACTTTTCTCCCTAACTAGAACTAAGTTTGACACCCAAGAAGTATGCTTGATAGGAAAAATAATACCACTCTCAACTAATTTATTCAATTCAGCCTTCATAAGGTGTTCTAATTTGGGGTTAAGAGGTCTTTGTTTCTGCCTTACTAGTTTTGCATCAGGTTCTAGTTCAATAATCTGTTGGGCTAGTTTGGGGTTAAAACCTTTCAAATCCTTGTACTCCCAAGAAAAAACATCACTAAATTTCTGGCATAACAGAATAAATGCTTGTTGCTCCTCTTTATTACACACCTTTCCCAGCTTGAGAAGCTTTCCTTTGAAGATTTCAATCACTTCATAGTGTTCTTCTTTAATAGTTAGGCTGCACTTGTCTTTTCACACTTGGTCATATGAGTTGAACAAAGATTCCAAGGTCACCAAACATTTTGGAAGCTTGTTGGTCTTCAACTACACAATCTTGTTATCATACTGCTGCTGCCACATTATTGTCAGGTATGGATGGTCTAACCACTATTTTTACATATTGACGTGCCTCTACTTTGTGAATTTCATTTGGAATATCAAATTGGGCTCCTATGGTAGTGAGCCTATCAACATGTTTATTTTCATTTCTAGGAACTGAAACAATGTTAAAAGCATCAAAATCTTCCATTAAATCCCATACACGATGCTTATATTTCTTAAGCAAATCATTTTTTGTAGCATTTAGATTTCTGACCTGATTTACTATTAACTCTGAATCACCATAAACCTACAAGCATTTGATACCTCTCTTCCGAGCCCATTCGAGGCCATGCACCAATGCTTCATATTCATCTATGTTATTTGAATAGCTAAAAGAAAATCTACAAGTTGAAAAGTATTTGTCACCCTCTGGTGAAATCAGCATAGCTCCACCTCTGGCACCTATACTGCTTCTCGAACCATTGAAATAAAGCTTCCAAAGCTCATTTTCTATTTCTACAGACTGTTCCTTCTCTTTGCAAAGATTAAGCATATCAAAATCAGGTTCACGAATCATATAGACTCCTAATCCTATCTCATTTATGTGTTGGAAAGGATCAAGTTTGTGATCTTCGACTGCCCATTCATCTAGATTCATATTTTCTATAGGGGTGTTGTAGTTTGAGGTCATTAGTTGCTCCTCTAGTACAGGGGTGGCATAGAGGTTAGCATTTATAGGATTAAGGGAATATGGTTCAATATGGTCTTTGGCTAGAGGCTCAAACTTTATAGTCACTTTTGTACCATACCTTGTTCTAAAAAATAGATGAGACCAATCAGAGGACAAAAACCCACAAAGCTTGGCTATAAAATATCGAGAGAGACAAATGGCGAAGTGCAGTGGCAAATCGATAACATGTATATCCTGATGAATAGAAAAGCCTAGGGATGCATGCAAGGTAAGTGCCAAGTTGCTAATTATACCAACAATTTTAACAATAGATCCATCCAATTGGACTACACCTTTCTGGGGATTAGGCTCATAAACAAGACCTAACTTATCGGCTAAACTCTTAGGCATGACTGAACTACTAGCACTAGAATCAACCATATAGTTATAAACAATCTTATCGCCAATAATCAGACTTAAGTAAAATGGGGGAGGCTTTACCTCTTTATTCTTTTGGTCGTTCTTAACCTCTAGATCATTTGCAAGCACAACTTTAGCAACTCCTTGATTAGTATCATTAGAAATAGATAACTTAGCTAAAGCATCTTGCAACAAAATTTTCTAACCTAGGATATGCAAAGCATCTAATAGAGACATGCTAACAGTAGTTTTTCTGAGGTGTTCAATGATATTGAAACAAGTGGGATTTACCTTCTATTGGTTTTTTGTAATAGTAGCATCATTTTGCTTTAGCAAAGGCTACAAATCTATCTTTGACTACTCCCTTCTAGGTATCTCTTGGCCTCTTTGCAGAATCTACATATTTGGTTGTGCTGCAATGTTAACATTTGATGACGAAATGGGTGCTTACTATTTGTAGGCTGCTACTTTAAATTTCTAGCTTGCTGCCCCATATCCATAGCTCTCTTTTTCGATCTGGTATTGGCAAAAATAGGAGAATTTTTTTTATCTTGGCCATTCATGCCACAGAACTCGGAACTTTTCCAATTCAACAAGGCAACTTCAAGATTATCTTGCTATTCCTAATTCTGATCTGCAACATTTTTCGCACCAGCATAGCTATTTTGGACCATTAAGGCATGATTTCTCATGTCATTAGCACACACTGATTGGTTATGGGGCTGATTGCATGGGTAACACCAATCACAATCCTAGGCAATATTATTCTGAGGAATGAGTTCCTTTGATGAACTGGTTGTGTTTGGGTTGTATGGTTGGAATGGTCTTGGATTAAAGCTCTTGCTTTGGCCTTGATAGTCATTCTAAAAGGTAGGCCTATTAGGCTAGTTCTACTGATAAGTGGCTTGATAAGGCTTATGTTCATGACCAACTTGCTTCTTAATTCTCACAAGATCATTCCTCAAGGTCTTGAGTATACTTTTAATCTCTTGAATTTTTTGGTTTTGGGCTAGAGCAGCAATCTCTTGGGCTACGTTATGATAACCTATCACTTGAACAGGCGGGATAGAAGCTAAGGGAGGTAAAGCAATAGGGGTAGGTGGTTGTATTTTTGGAAACAAAGGCATAGGAGGTCTAGGGGTTATATCTCTAGCTTGAATGAGACAATTTTTGGCTCTAATGGTGATGTCATAAGTGTTAGGGAGTGTATGCCCACCCATAGATTGGGTCATAACCAAAATCTTACTATTTAAGGCCTTTAAGTAAAATAGAAAAGCATGAGCTAGTAAAGGTCTTACCATTGCAATAATTTTTTCCCATGTTCTCTAAAATTATTAGTTGAAATCAGCCAAGTGCTCGTGTGGCACCCTCTAAATGGTGCTTAATTGCTCTAACAGAGATAGATTATTATATTTATTAGCAAAATATTGATACAAACCATTACCTAATGCATCCCATGTCATGATTGAATTGGTTGCGAGGCCTTTGAACCATTGCAATGCCTTCCCATTGAGTGAGGCAACCAAGATCCGTAAGGCAATGTTCTCTTGCGTGAAGTTGTGAACCGAGCATAAGGTAGCCACGTCATGAATATGCTCAACCACTGTTGTGTGATCTTCCCTGATGAAGTATGGAAAGCTTCTAAGGGCTACAACTGGGATGTCATCATGTTGAGCAATCTCTAATGGACTCCCTCCATTAAAAGGCTCAAATGGGTGTTGCCTTGGTGCTGCCATTGGTAGTGCTTGTGATACTGGAATCGAGATTCTTGGGGATAAAACCGAAGAGCTGAAAACAAGAGGTGTTGATTTCAACCTTGTAGGAGTTTCAAAAAGCTTCCTTGTTGTTCTCCCTCTTCTTCATGGTGGGGAGAATTGTCGATATTCGAAAGGTGCAAAACTTGATCTAGTTTGAACCTTTCTCATATGCAAGTTGCACCAATTCTGCATGTAAAATTAGAACAGGAGACACCAGGTATATTGAAATAGGCCTCTAAAAGCCTGAATAACCTATTGCATACACCAAACAACAACTTTAAAACATTAAAAACTTCTCTAAAATTTATTTTCTGAGTCCCACCGGGAATGCCAAAAACTATTATCAATAAGATTTGCACCCTGCTGAAAATGAAAGTTCAACAATCTATTGACAAATGGAAACATTCTCGAGTTGTACGTAACTCATTGCGAGAACGAATCTCCATAGTGTGATGGTTCTCCAAATGATGGATCCTATTCTAAGTGATTTTCAAGTAAAGAGTTAGAAGGATGAACTGGATTTAAAACTTAAGACTAAAAATCAATCACCTAAAATTATTGACCAACTTCAAGAAGATTCTAATAATAACTCCCTATCACCACCTCTTTAAAATTTGATTCTCATAATCTCACAACACATCTAATCCAAAAGTGATTTGTGCAAAGGTTTAAAATTAAACACAAGACACAACCTGAACTAGCATGTAACTCCTGCAAATAACTTAACAACAGTAAGACAAGAAAAGGATTCAACATATTTGAATCACAAGACAAATCAAATTACTATTGCAAATCATGAACAAGAATTGAGAAAGGAAAAACTCTACTATTTTATTGAATGAAGGAGTGAAACTCTCAAAATTTGAGCACAAGTAAGTTTACAAGCTCAAAAATGTGTAAGAGAAAAAAACTACAATCTGAACTGAAAAAACACTAAGTTTTTCACAAGATAAACCTCCAAAACCCTAATCCGAGCTCAAGAAGAAAGCTTAAGGAAAGGTATCAAAAACTATCTCAAAAGTCTATACAAAAGCGGAAAAACCTCACTTTTTGCAAATACATATTGAAAAACCTCTCAAAATAGGCCAAATCTGCTTTCAAAGAAAATAAAACACCTTCTCTCTCCATCCAGAAATTTAAAACCGACCAAGGAAGAAAAGCAAGAAATTTGCTAAAAAAAGAAAAGAATTAAATCAACTTATAAAATATCGCTTTAATCTTGCTTTACATGGCTTGCAGATTTACTACTCTCACAACTGGATTTATTTTTTGCAATAAAATATTTTAGAAATCTTTTGGAAAAAACAAATTTATCTCTCCAATACAAATCTTGATTTTTCTAAAAAAAAATCATAAAAAATAACAAGGCATATCTCTTCTCATCAATATCCTAATTGATTTCTTTAAAATCAATTAAAAAACAAAACCAAGGCACACTCATTTACAATTGATTTCTATAAAATAAATTAAATATAAAGCCTAAG
The DNA here is from genome assembly GCA_007258455.2 of Sequoia sempervirens. Classification (NCBI taxonomy): domain Eukaryota; kingdom Viridiplantae; phylum Streptophyta; class Pinopsida; order Cupressales; family Cupressaceae; genus Sequoia; species Sequoia sempervirens. The sequence continues at coordinate 1,003,477,633 of VDFB02281492.1, read as the reverse complement.
TCATTATATGAATATTATTTCACTAAGGAAAGATAATAAAAAATAAAACTTAGGGCTTTAGGCTTTGAAACACCATACCAAGTGCCTACTCCAAAACCTAGATAAACATATCAATAGAAATGTTGGAAAGGCTCGACCTAAGGAATGAGTGACCATGACATTAATTTTGGGCTTCAAATTTTAAAAAACATTGAAAAAATTCTTAAGTCCAAATAGGGAAAAGTGAAACCCTAAAGACAAAACAAAGAGATCCCTCAGATTTCACATGATTTGCAAAACTGACTTTTGAGAATAAGAGCTCTGCATGAGCTGCCACCATGGGAAGGTTAGGGTTTCAGCTTGAGAGCTTGGATACTTCTAATATTTTCCTCCTACTTGGTCAAACTCCTTTTTTGGCAATGGTATGCTGACTTTTGTCACTTTTATGACTTCTCCACTATGTTTTTTGAAAGGAAAAATGGCCATGAGGCTGCGACTAGTATACTTCTAATGCATCCCCTTTGCTCTGTGTTTCCTTTGTGTTTGCTTCTCTACTCTTGGCTGCCATGGTGAGAGCTCGACCTACTCTCTATGTTTGAGAGCTCTTCAAGAAAGTATGACCATGGCATACTTTGCTCCATAGGCGTGCATAGTAAGTTTATTTCTTCTTTTGTACTTCTGAGAATATTTTTTCCTCAAATCAAAAAGCTCATAAAAGCTTTACACTCTATAAAAGATCAAAAATTTCTTATGAATTTTTGGTCATCACACAGGCCGTGCCATGTAGACTCTTAATACGAATTTTGTAAAGAATTCCTTGCACTCTAGTTGCTTTGCTTCATGTATTTCTAAGATTTGATGGAAACTTAACATGGGTTTTCCTTGTTTTTCTAAAATGGTGGACTTTAAAGGAGCCAAAAGCTTCCTCTAGGCTGTGGCCACTCATGTTCAAACTAGGCATTTGGGAAATTTTTTGGGCTTGACCCACGATTATGTTTTACCTCTCTTTGATTCTGAGACAAAAACTTGATGTGAGCAAATTGTATTTGAAGAAAATGTTTCCTATTTTGAATTTTTCAAGCATGACCATTAAAGAATTGTATAAATCTTTATATTTTATCAAAACTCCACATCGGTACATGATAATTTAGAGAAAACACATTTCTTTTTCCTTTATGTTGAAAAACCCGCACATGGGTACTTGTAAAAATGAAGAAATTCTAAGTTTTCAAAACAACCCCTATATGGGTATTCTGTGACTTAGAAGAAAATTGTTTACTTTGTCTGGGGCTCAACCCACCATGATTTTCTACTTCTTTCTTTGGTTTTCTTATAAAACCCTTCATGGGTTAATGATATTATCAAGGAAATACATTTCTTCACTCTTCTGTTAGAAACTCGCATGACCCACCATGACATTTATGTACTTTGTTGCTCTCTCAAAAAAAAACATGTGGGTAATTTGAAAATGGTACTATCTATATTTTAAACTCAAAACCACAATGTGGGTAAAGAAATATGCATTTAGCTCAAGTCCTCACATGGATATGTTGGAAATAATGAGAAATCTATATATTGAATCAAAAATGGCATGTGGGTATTTTGAAAAGTAAACAAAAATTTGTATGTTTTTATCATATATTCAACATTTGGGATTGATCCACCATGGATTTTGTTTATATTTAGAAATTTGTAAAAAACCCTTATCTCGGCAAATGTTACCTTTGAAGCAATTTGCATCTGGATTTAAATACTCATATGGGTATTTTGAGATTCCTGTACAAACTTCATTTGGCTCAGTCTATTTTCCCTTCATTTCTGAGAATCAACATATATAATCTTTGCTCCATTTCTTTATAATTTGCTTCTTTCCCTTTGACTTTATGGAAAAACCTAGCTTGGCCTTGTAGATTTCAGTTTTTTGTTTACACATGAAGATAAATAACATAACCCCAGGTGGATTTTTATGAAGGCATGCATTGTTTTTAGGATCAAAACTCATAAAATAACTGAACGATAGAAATCATATATTTTCAAAACTCTGTATTTCAAAATAGCATATGAAGTCCAATCCTTTTTACAAAAGTTACCATCCTTCATATAGGAATTACTTGATTCACACCTACAAATTGCTCGCCTACTTTAGCATTTTATACATTACTATGATTCTCGTGTCATTTCATATTGTTTTAGCTTGCATCTTTGAAGCTCCTTCATGTTTTGTGAAGTTCTGCTCATTCTAGAAATAACTTCTTCACATTGTAATTCTTGTTTGATCTATCCATATTTGTCTGATACTTGTCCCCTTTCATTCAAATGAGAAAGTGGAGCTCTTCACATGTCTCCATGCTTGACTGTTATTTCATTTTAGACTCTTCTAACTGGCACTCTTCATGCATTTTTATGTTCCATTTAATAAAGACTATCTTATGCCTTGCTCTCTTCTAAAATGAAAATCTAAAACAACACTCTTTGTTGAGGCATTGCGTATGCCTGTTCACTATCATTGTTTAAAGATAGAACACTGTTGTAATATCATGAAACAAGATGCATAACAAAATCCATGATAGAAAAATGCAAACTGTACAATAATACCTATGATTTTCAATTATGAAAATGATGTATTCCAGTTGAATTGATTGAGCTCTTTTAAACCTACTGTTCACCTGCAGCTTTCAGGAAGTTTACTTGATTGTTATGAGTGAACAATCAACTTAATAACTTGATGGATGAATTCTATTTTACTCTTTCAGTTGTATATTTCCTTTCTTGATGAACGTGATGATTGCACTCCTTCTCTGAGCCCCATCTATAATGTATAAGGGGTAGCATGCTAAGCTCTACCCTTGTGGGAGCCCATTTTTTCCCACATGCTTGGTTTTCAAAATATAATCAGCTACATGAATTTTCCTATACCTGCACAAGGAAACAAATGATGTTAGTATAAAAACAATATGTGATGGTGATGTTTCCTTTTCAGTTCATCTTTTTGTTCCTTCTTGTTTTCATTCCATGCATTATGAAGAGTGAATTATATGTCCTTTGGTAGAGCTTGTAGTATAACTCATATCTAGAGCTCTTAATTGACACCCCTCTCAATCTCTTGTAGGAACACCATGGAGCGGAAGTAGGATAGAGCAAGCAAAAAGTGTCTCAACCGAAGATGCAAAATTAGACAATGATGGATATGTCTTTTGCTATCTACTTTCATTTCTTGTACCTTCAGTTGTATAGTTTACTTTCCGCAATGAATGGAATTAGCTAAAACCACAGCTTGTGTGGATATTTAAATTTTGTTCTTTCATTTCCATTTTGGAAGAAAAGCATTGAAATGCAATGTTTTACTTGTCATTTGTATTCTTGCAATCAAATGAACATATGTAATGTGAATCATTTCATGAAATAAAAAAAAGCATTATGTTATGATTTATCATTTCCATAGGGAATACTAGATTTGGATTTCTAACATGTTTAACAAGTGTGTGTTGATCTTATGTTAGCTTGTTGCAGGTTTGGTGTTCACATTTTGGTGCTAGAAGGAGGGCTAACCAGTTTATTTTGATGGTTTTTTCCTAAAAACTCCATTTTTTTGCAAACACAGGGGAGCAACACAGCACTTGACTGATTCAACATCACCTTTGCATATAACATCACATTGTATTGCATGTAGAGCATTTCCTTTCCTTTCAATGCCACTTTCATAACATCACACTGCATTTGCTTGTTGTTGTCACCTTGTATCTACTACAACGTCACATTTTTTCTTTTTGTCTTATGTCTTAATTTTGGTTCTAACAAAGCGTCACCTTTGAAACTACACCACATATGTTCTCTCTTTCCTTTGTGGAGTGTCACCTTTTCTTTTCAACAGAGTGTCACCTTCATTTACAATGTTGCATTTGATAGTTGTAGAGCATCACATTTGAAGGAAAGGGAGAAAAGTTGACTTGGAGACCTAAAATCATTTTTTAATGCTCTTTGTAATAGCTTAGGCTTTCTAATTCTACTTTTTCATTTTTTTTTAGGACCAACTAGAATTATTTTTGGGCTTAAAATTAACAAAAAATCAAGCTTTGTCAAAGTTGGATTAAAATTGAACATTAGGAACTTACTAGACTTTGATTTTGGGTAAAAATTGAACAAACAACTTCACACTTGCTTTTTGGTGCTTAAAATGAACTAATCATTGCTTTAGGGTTTAAAAATAACTTGTGCCTTCTTTTTTTTGTGATTTTTTTTGCGATTCTTGTCATTTGAATGTGTATACATTTCTTTTGCACCACTTGGCTATCTTGAGAATCAAAAGCATTCATTTGACATTGGTTGTCTAAATCACCCACATATTTTGATTTGGATCTAAAATTGAACCTTCATGCTAGTGTGAAGGAAACGCATTGTGTGTGTTCCCTCCTAGCGTTTTACACAATTTGGGTAGTCAAACTACAAATGTACTTCTTCACTTTTGTTTATCTTTAGAGGGCCTACCTCCCTGCTTTGAAAGGAGGGAATGACCCAAGTGGTAACAAGCTAAATCCAAGCTCTTTCGAATTGCTATATAAATTTTTTATTGGAAAGAAAGTTTTCAATCAATGGGAAGCGGTACATGATAGCTCTTCCACAATATATTTATGATTCATAAAGCCCTTTTTCTAAGGTTTGGGAGACCTCTTGATGGAGTTTATCATTGTATCCCCTAAACCAAATGTCCTTACTACAACCCTTTGTGCCCCACATTTGTACTAGTCAAAGTAGAAATAGAATAAATCCTTAAGGTCTCTGGATCTTTAGGATTTTGAGATTTGGTGGTCCTAAGAACTATGTGTCGTGGAGGGGATCTAGTGTCGCCAAATCTCTAGCTGTTCACTTTTTCTTATTTTTTGGAGAAATCTGAGTGGGGAATCAACAAGCATAGACATTTCTAACCTAGGGTTGTGCAATTTGTGAGTCAGCCAAATACATTTCTTGGATCTCAAACCTTGAAAAAAACATCCAAAAAGTCATCAAAATTTCAAACCCTTTGGAAAGAGAAAATATCCTTGAAGAGTCCCAATATTACTCCTTGTCCCTAGGTATTTTACCCTTAGAGGCTTCTAAATATTTGGGCTTGTATCTCAATTTACTCTCTTCAAATTCAACCTACAGAAACTATGGTGTTGACTCTTTCATTTTCACATAATGGACCTTGTGGAATGAAAAGGAGTTAAGACATAGAAATTTAGTTTGAAATTTAAACAAGACAAGTGGATGTGGTAAAATCAATTCATTAACCAAGATTAAATCAATTGAACCCCACACATGTGCTTGTTTATCTTTTGTCATATGGTCTTTCGAGCAAACATTGATCCTTTTGTTTGAAGTACTCTTAGGGTAGAACACTATCTTGGTCTTGTAAAAAAAGGTTCATTTAGGATAAAATTAATTATTTCATCCATTCAAAATATTTATCATCCCATTCCACAAACAACTTTTGGGCTTTGGAAAAATCATCTTTCCTAGACTTTTGTTAATCCTTAAATAAAAATCAAAATCACTTTGTTTGGCTAGGTGTGTGGGGATGAATCCTTTCTCACACATTTAGTAAAATTAGCACTCCTTTGGACAAGTTTACCCCATGATGAGATCTAACATCTTGGGATATACAAGTCCATTATCCAAATCAAACCAATCCCAAATCGAAATCCTAAGGTCTAGTATTGATCCAAAGTTCTTAAAAGTTCAAACACCCATATCACTCACCCTTTTCATCTTTCATCTCATCATTGGTCCTAAATTCCTTAGAGGTCAACAAGGTCAAAACACAAGAAAAAAGTGTAATATAAACTTTCTCCATACATCATGAGTGATGTAAGTCGACCAAACTATCAAATCCTTACAATACCAATTGATTATCAAAACTCACATTTATACAATCCATACATGGGATCATTATCTCCTAAAAACTTCAAAGATAAAACAAATGTGAGTATGCCCAATCTAAGTTTTGTAACACCTTTCCTTATGGTGGATTTAAATCAAAGTCAAAACTTACAAATCTATCAACCAAATGATTAATGCATGGGTCTTCAACAAAAAAACATTATCCCACCAAAATAATACATGCCAAATATGAATATACCAAATAAAACCTTACCAACCATGAACATATAAAATCCATACTTGGTGAACTATGGGATATATATGTTTGTGAATCATACCAATTTTGTTCAAATTCCAAGTTCAATATGTTAACAACTCAACGTACTGATCCAAGTCAAGGTAACACCATGCAAAATAAAAGCTACATAAATCAAAGCAATGCAATTCCCAACATAAACAATGTTCAATGTCAACCTTTTATGCAAAATATAAACATCATCCAAAATAAGAAAATTATCCCAAATAAACTTGTGTATGATCCCATAAAAATACCACAAGTTTATATTCCAAATATGCTTCATCAACAACCAAACCAACTATATCAAGGGTGTCAATATCAAAATAAAGAATTTTTTTTGCAAAATCAAATTGCTATACTTAGAAAATTTGTTGATTCATATCACCAAGAGACATTTCCACCCAAAAATATACACACTCCCCCATTGGTTAAACCATGTCAACAAAAAATTGAGATGTGTCCCTAACTACATCAAGAACAAAATATTCAATATCAAGAAGTTGGATATCAAAATCAACAACCTCAACAACAAGATCATGTTAGAGTAAAGGTTTTAATTTAATCATGTTGATTAAATTACCTTTATTCCTCTCTTAAGATTTCACTTTAGTTTGCATTTTGTGACATTTAATAATTATATTAATTATTAAATGTCTACCTATTAGGGTTTCTTTTAGGGTTGCACAATATCCTTTTATAAGGATTCATCATTGTAATTTATCTCTCTCGGATGAATACATTTTTCAACTTTCAGAGCACCCTTGCTTGTTTGTCTCCATCTCTTCTTTTCTGTGGAGGTTATTTGCATGTGATCTTGGGTCTAGGTTCTTTCCACCACCACTGGTGCCTTCCATCAATGCCGCCACTCTCCGCCAGCCCCAGCCCAGTCTCGCCCGACCATGGGCCGCTAGGGCCACATGAGCTGCAGCCCTCGCCTATTTTTGAGCCCCTGCCCCCATCACATCAGCGAGGGGCTCCACCACAACTGACACGGCCAGTCGGTCATGTGACCAGGGGCCGAAGGTCTTAGCCCCTGAGGGCTGTGAAATGTTTTTTTACCTTTCAACCTACCTTCACGAAATCAGGCATAATTCGGGCGTTTGAGCTTGGTTTTTCGAATGGAAATAGGAATTGGAAAGCTGATTCTAGCGCCGATCTAATGGTGTAGGTCTGATTTTTAGTTTTTTCCGTTTTGATGCATTTTTTCTCAGTCAAAGTCAAAACAAGATTTTTGCACTCCCAAAGCCATATCTTTTGCATACGGACTCCGTTTTTCACAAACGAATAGGCATTGGAAAGGTGTTTCTGTGATCTTTCCAGATCAGTCATTTATTTTTCCAGAATCTGCCCTAGGTAAATTTTATTCAATATTTTGTGTTTTCATACATCTATCAATTACTTGGACGTCTCAGCACTTGGAAATGATTTGTTTACATGGGGTGGCTTTATTTGATCTGTTTTATCAGTATTGAGGTCATTTTTCTCAATTTTTTGTAATTTGAAGAGTTATCATGGGTTTTTCTACTCACCCTTCAGTTGTATTTCTGGAACGGGGTAATTATGAGTCATGGGCAAAGGGTATACTTACACATTGTAGGTGGCTTAATATTTTTCCTTATTTGTATGATCTCATACCTGTACCAGCAACTTTAGAGGGAAAAATATCTTGGGATATCATTAGAAATCACATAGTAGGAGTTATTTTGTCTAGTGTTGATTCTGACACTGTGTGGGCTATATCAGGCATTGATTATCCTCACTCACTTTGGACACATCTTTGGGAGATCTATGGAGACCCCAGTCTTTCTCCATTCCCAGAGGATCCTACTTCAGATTGTCTTGTACCCATTGGTTGGAGAGAGAACACACCCTTTGATCATGATACTTTAAAGGAACTTTAGTATTTAGACACCCTTACATATTCCGATGAATCAGAGGATTGTCTCACAGTTCCTACTCTTCAGACTGAGATTATACATGCATCAACATCTCCTGTTGTTCCTGATCAGTTTGACATTTCCACATCTTTGGCTCGTATTGATTCAGTTAAGCAGGACATCATCCATCTTCCAGAGATAGCACCATGGGATTCTTTTTTCACAGACATTTCATGCTTGTTTGTTGAGTCTCACATTGCAGATTTGGAGGATTACTTTGAGGATTTTCAGCTCCTCTTTGTTGACAGCCATATTCCAACTGTTAGCCCACCATCATCTGTGCATTCAGAGGTTGCATTTTTTGAGTTTTTAGTTTAGTTTGGATTTGACATCTTTTGTTTCAGTTCAGACAGAGAGATTCTTCAGCATCCTATTATGGCACACATCTTGAGACAGATTGATTCTTCTCTCTTCACAGGGTTTCTTCATCTTCATCCTTTGGATCCATTTCTTCCCAAGGGGAGGAATATTATATGCTGCTTCAGGATCTCTTTGTGGATTCTACATCAGGCATCTACCATTGCAACAGGAGTTTCTTCATTGTAGGGGGGCCTTCTAGTCTCTTTCTATTTCTCTTATGGAGACCATTGTATATGTACTTATATGATAGAAGCTGTCTATGGGGGGTATCATGTTATCCACCTCCTATCCTTCTTTTCTTAGTGCATTGCATGCTTTCATCTCTTTTTGGAGTAGAGTTTTTTCCCATGGGGTTTTCTCTATTTCTCCACTTTATAGAGATTTGGTTGTAATTGGGTACCAGATCTGGCCTTGCTGTCGGGACCCAAGTTTACTTTCTTGCATTGTAGTTACCTTTTCTTTCTTGCACATGTTTGTAACTTCACTTTTGCTCATCTTAAGGGGGGGTGTTAGAGTAAAGGTTTTAATTTAATCATGTTGATTAAATTACCTTTATTCCTCTCTTAAGATTTCACTTTAGTTTGCATTTTGTGACATTTAATAATTATAGTAATTATTAAATGTCTACCTATTAGGGTTTCTTTTAGGGTTGCACAATATCTTTTTATAAGGATTCATCATTGTAATTTATCTCTCTCTCGGATGAATACATTTTTCAGCTTTTAGAGCACCCTTGCTTGTTTGTCTCCATCTCTTCTTTCTGTGATAGGTTATTTGCATGTAGGTGATCTTCGGGGTTTGTGAAGTTGGCTTTCACAACTTCCACAGATCGATCACCACAAGGTCAATTTCAGCAAGTACAAATCTTAGAAGGTAACAAACCTAAATACACTTCTTTGGGAGAGCCAATTGAATCTGCATTACACAAGCTAGTTGATGCAAAACTCGTCGCTCTTCTAAAAGTAAGTGCTTTCAACTCTATCATACACTTCCCTTGGAATAATGGTATATATTATTGTGGGTATCATAGAGAAAATCATCATAAAACATCAAATTGTATTAAACTCAAAAGTATCATCTAAGACCTTATTGATTAACAAAGAATAAATGTTGAGGACAATGATCAAGATTCAATCACTAGTGATAATAGTGACAATCTCTCCACCGCAATTGTTGAAAAAAATCATCAAGATCTACCCATCAATGAGCAGCTTGAAGATGTTTCTACCTCATCCAATGATCAAATCAACATACATCAAGAATCACTGTTTAATCGTGATCAAAACCCATCAAAAATATCCTACAATGATATATTTCAAGGAGTGTTAACATTATTTGATCCTATTGACATAATCCAAGATTTTTCCACCAATGATCATGTTCAAAATGCCTCTACATAATCCAATGAGTTAGAGGACATATATCAAGAATTTATTCCAAAGCATGATCATCATCTTTCACCAAAGTCTAGCAATGGTCCTTTCTAATCTTGACATATTGATATCCTTGGATGTCATGGTTGCAGATATTGAAGGAATCCTCAACTCAACACTTGATCCAAGTCCACTTAAAGATCAAGAGGATTTTAAGCCACTTTCTATGCCTAATGAATATATGCACAAGCTCTTTGTAAGCAATCCATCCTTTTAAATTGACCCATGCCAAGAACATGATCCAAAGCATGTCAAAAGCAATTCCAAAATTAATAAAGATCAAGAATATATATCTCCAAGATGCTAGAATGATCTAATGGAAACTCTCCAATCTATACAAGATTTCACAAATGACGATCATAGCCATATAACACATATTACTCCATCTACCCATGAGATGCTTTCTTTGGATAGACACATAGATGATATTCATTTAGAACAAGAATCCTTTACTCTTGACATTATTACACAAGAATAGGAGGTTATTGATTCCTTCAATCAGGTCAATTTTTCAACATCAGGATCAGATATATCCCAAATTCAGATTGAGGATATCATATATGAATATATCCAACATTATCCACTCAAGGAAATAGGTCAGACCAAACAAGATATTCCAGAGTCAGCAGAACAAAAAATTGAAATAACATCATATGTAGTGGTCATTTATTAAAGGATGCTTGCTAAACATGACACCTTGAAACAAACAGAATCAAAGAAAAAAGGTGCTACTACCACCATATTGGGGGAAACTATGTCTCAAGAAAAAATCAACATAGGGAGCACAAAGAATCCTTATGATGAAATCAATGCCAATACTACAACCAGCTATGCCACAAATCTTCATCCACCCATCACCCCATCCATGAATTGGGACCAACATCAAAAGAAAGATTTGAATCAAAGCACAAAGAAAGTTATCAAAGAAAAATAAGTTGGGAAGCATAAAGGACAAATCAAATACACATGGATACAAAAAACATACAAAGATAGATCATCCCTATCAAACTCCATTAGTCAAAGAAACTATGGGGAAAAATAAAAAGGGAAAAGTACCCATCAAAGATGTCCACAAAGGAAAAATCAAGCTTCCCAAGTGACATACAAATTATATCAAGTAGTATAGCAACCCTTCATCATAAGGATTTAGAAGGCACTCTATTGCGATGTGCGCATAAAGATAGGGTTAACTTCGGCATCAACAATGTAGATTAGGAATCTCAAAAGTTGTATTCAAGTGCACATATCTTAGCAAAGAAAGTTATTCAAGTAGGATATCGATGAAAAATTATTATAGAAGGATCTACATCAGTACCACCAGATGGTTCAACATGAACTTAAAATATTTCATAATTTTTTTTAAAAAAATCATGAAAATAGTAAAGATAAAAATTGTCCTCCAGTGAAAACCACTACAGTGGTGCTTTGGACATGTACCATGATGAAAATATGGAAAATAGGTGTCATGTGTAGAATCAAGCATCTAAATGTGCTAGTTCAGGTGAAATATTCTTATCTCATCCATAATAAATCTAGTATTCCACCAATCGTATACATAACAAATCCATTCATCCATAAACCATTTATCAAACCCATTTGCATCTATCTACATCCATAGTCCAAATTATCTTGATCTTGACAAAGTTTGGGGCACACTTTACACTTGCTTATGGTAAAAATATTAACATGGTTATTATCATTGATCCTATCTAACCCAACATTACCTAAGCCATGAAGCACTATCCAAATGATCATCCTCTGTTTGAACACCTTATTTGATCACAAGATAATCCATATCCATCCATCCATACACCTATCCAACCATCAACCCATGGAATTCCATACATTGCTAGACATTGGAGGTAGATATTTACATCTTGCTTCAGGAATAAATCTAGATCTATATCTTCCAACTTATGTGGTGATATGAAAATTGACAAACATGAAATCAAATTGGTCAAAACACTTGTAAGTAAAAAATCCAAATCACTAGCCCATGGCATATTTTGATGAGAATATGTTCCCTATCAAGCTTTATATTTTATTGAACATCAATCCAAACAATCAGTATCAGTTCCATCTAATTTGTACTTCAACATCACATCAAATCATCCAAACAAAATTTGTTCCAAACCGAGCTTCAAAATCTTGATCAATCCAATCCAATCAATCCATCATAATCTTGGGATATCCTTCCCAACCCTTGTGTTGCTTAACACTATCCTTGCATTTTTTTGTATCCTCAATAATGTTATCATCACGAATCCATTAATTAAATCCAATCAATACATCATCATTTTGGGATATATTCTTCCCAATCCTCATGTTGCTTAACACTATCCTTGCACTGTTGTGTACCCTCAACAATTTTATCATCATTAATCCATCAATCGGATCAATCAACCTTAGCTTGGTTTTCAAAAAATTCCCAAAATAGATCATTGATATCATCACACATATCCATATCCAAACCGTCAAAGTCATGTAAAAAATTCAAAAATATCCAAAACATATTAAAATCTAAAAAAAGAGAGTCAAAATGTCAGAAAAATGTCAAAAGCATGGTATCTGAACTATGTCGTCTTTGAGCTTAAACATAGGAAAGGCCGTCATTGATGAGCCCCTGAGACACAAAAACTCAAAAACATTTAAATAACTCAAAAATCTAATAAATAGCCTCATAACATTTTAAAAATATCCAAATATTTGAAAAAACCCATCCGTCTCATTTCTCTTCACCCACAATAATCAATCATCCATAATAAATCAATCATCACCTTCATCATTTAGCAAAAAAATTACAAAGAAGAAAAACAATTAGTAAAAGAAAACATCAAATCTAAAATCAAAATTGAAACAATAAACTTTTAAGTTCGCAAAATCAAACTCTTGATCTTTTTAGAAAACATGTCAATCAAGCTTATATCAACGGCCTTTTCAAACAACATATCAACTTTCCACCATCCACTAACATGTCCTAGGATGCATGCTTCCTACAATGGGTATTATCTTTTGCAATCACTTTGGATACTTATCCCAAGCAAAAACATCCCCTTGGCTAGAGGTATGAAGAACATTGGCTTGTTTGTTCACTTGGTCTTTTCTTTGATTTATCTTATTACGCTCATTCTAATGACCTCTCGATGATGTCTATCAAAATGATTTAGAGTAAAAGGAATGGGGCATTGACCATTATCTTTCATTTTTTGTGCTTATTGGATGTTGTTCTAATATAACCTCTACGAATACTTGCTTTGTTAGGTATGTATGGAAGGTGATTTGGGTAGCTTGTTGACTATTACATTGATAGGTTATACCTTTTTGTGTTTTGGTATGAGATATTTGAAACTTCTGAAGACCATCCTAGCAAGGTTTTTGTATGTCAGGTGTGAACAAGGATACTCCTATCTATTTATTGAGTCAAAGTCCATTGCACTAGATACAATTCCATCCTAGTTGTCCATACCTTGATGCATCATATCTATTTGTTTTATCAAACATAAGGAAATTTGTTTCATTCGTGTCTCAATCCCTCAATAAGAAACTCATCATCACTCATCACCATGTCCAATAAAGTTTTATGACTCATAGACTTGTTGGACTTCTGAATCAATCTTGAAATCAATGGTTAATTCATCTCATTCTTTTATTCATCAGTCTTATGCTTCTATCTTTACTAATAGTTCTATCCAATATCGAATCTGTGTTATATCAAAATATATGTGAGGCTACCCATGGTCAATGACTATCTATACATCATCAAAATTTTCTACATCAAAAATCTAAGTGTTCTAGTGCTCTTTTAGTTGAACTGATCTTAAATCATTATCTCGAGCTCGACCCAAAAATTGAAATTTCCACCCGATCTCACAAGGGGGAAGTGTAGTAGTGTAATTTCTTCCATTGGGGCAATAGTGGGGAATCTAGAAAAATTAGAATTTTTTTGAATTTTGATATCGACAGTGTTATTCTTTGAACCATCGCAACAAGTACCTCACTTCAAAGAGGGGAAAAATGTAGACACTTAAAAATTCTTGATTGATACTATGTATCTGATTCTGATTAACTAACACCATTTATACCTAAATCACCTCAAACTAACCAATTAATTAAATAATCAGTATTATTTAGTTAAGTTCAACAAATTTATCTATTAATCAAATAATTAATTTAATTGGATTAATTCACCCTTTCTTCTAACTAATATTCATCATATTTAATTAAATCAAGTAATTAAATCCCCCTAAATCCTCTCGTTTGATTAAATCAATCAAATTAAATATCACAATCTCCTAATCCATTCCAATTAATTAATTATGAATTGATTAATCTTAAATGATTTTCTAATCATCATTAATAAATCCTCTAGCTTTTAACTCCTCAAGAGTTAAATCAACCCATGGTCAATTAACTAGGTTGCACATGAAATTCATTTCTTTTAATTAACTAATTACTCTATTTATCCTCACAAAGGCATATTCCAAGGAATATTCCTCCCAACCACCTACCCATTCAGTTTACCTCCAAAGGTTTCAAAAACCTATCACATCCTCAATAAGTTCTCTTACATATTCAATAAATCCTCTTACATCCTCTCACATCTCCAACCATATTCAATAAATTCTTCTTACAACCTTTCAAATCCTCAACCATTCTCATTTATTCCTCTTACACCCCGCTTTACTCTACACATTTCCCAAAATGTGCTCCACCTTCCCCTAATAGAATTGTGAAAAGTGTCACATTCTCATTGGCTCCTATTTTATCCCATATTCACCAATTTATCTCATTCCTCAACCCTCGAATTCTATAAATAGAAGCATTCTCTTCACAATGTGGATCATCCACAACTTCATGCATTCTTATTATAGCCATTTTCACTTCATAGAAATCACCATTTTCATCATTTGGAGTCAATTTAACACCTTGAATCATAAACATCTTCAAAGCTTATCACAATGGATTGGGAAAGATATTCTTTCCGCATCAAGGGAGCACCACTCCCCCTATGGGATGAAGGTTTAGCTAGTTTAATTTAGATTACATGCTATATTTGTGTGGTATATGCTCATTTTCATGTTTTCTTCTTGTTTTAGTTAAGAATTTCATAGGGAATACTAGATTTGGCTTTCTAAAATTTTTAACAAGTGTTTGTTGATCTTATGTTAGCTTGTTGCAAGTTTTGTGTTCACAATAATATTTGGTAATAAATGGTTATTTAAGAATCCAAGAAAAAGTGCAATTGAGTAATTAAGTGTAGGATTTCATTATTTTTAGAGATATATTCAAACTCTTATTTTGCATTGAATAAGTAAAAGAGTATACATATAGATATATATTTATGTACACTAACCTATTATACTGAATCTTATTGAGAATAAGAGCAAGTAACTTTTAGGAATTTTGGACCATGTGTTAAGAAATTGTATAAGAGATGTATCTCAATAGGAAGAAGGGAGAAACAATTCAAACCTTTTTCAAATCATCACTTGGTTAAAATTCTCAAATGTGACCACATGTAATAAAAAGTGAGTCGATGTGGGGTTACCATCAAGGCTCAAGTGAGTATTGTGGTAATGATTTAGTTGTTTTTATTTTTTAGATAGGACCTTATAATCTATGAAATGTTTTGAGATATAAAGTCCATGGTTAATATATAATTGGTATTTATGTGTGAGTTGTGTTTGTTCTTAAATTAGTTGTAGAGTCATTTCAATTAAGTTGCAAATGGTGTGTAAAAAGGTAAATTTCGGATGCAATTGAAAATGTTTTTTTGTGAGGGTCAAAAAGGTAATAAATTGGTTATTTATTGCATTTTTAAGTCCCTAGGTATAGTACCTATAAGTTGAGGGATTGTTTTTGGCCATACCTTTTCCCATACCTTATTAATTACCTCTATTAAATTTCTTGTAAGAGAGGTAATAAATTTTGGGATGATATGATAGATTTGACCAATCCCAATCTCCATTTTGTCTTCCCTCTTATTTATTAGAAAGGACTTGGGAAAAAAGAATGTGCATGTGCACCATGCCTCTTTAATGAAGGAGAGGAATTTTTGGGAAATTTGGGAATATGGTGAGGAAATTGAGATTGGATGAGATGATAACAAATGTCACCATCTCATCCAAGGGTGTGGAGTCTTGGATTATTTAAATGCTCTTGAGTTATTGCGAAAGGGGGTTCTCTCTCTTTTTCTTAGAGAGGACTTAGTCAATTTTTAAGGAGGTTTTTTGATGATTTCATTTTTCCATTTGGTTTTATTTTTTATACTTGTGATTTTGGATAAAGAAGAAAATTCTGATGGATATGGGTGAAAGGAAGAGTGATGAAATAAAAAAAGAGTAGCTTGGAGAAGGAGGCTACATCTATACTATCATCTAGAAAGATAAGTCCTCCTTCCTCTAATTGCTTGTAGCTGATGAAATGAGTGATATGAAGGTTTCTTGAGTTTGGATGGTTCTTTGAAAATGGATGTGTTTTTAAATGTTGATATAAAATTTAATTGTAGTTTTCATACAAATATCTTTTGGTAGTTTTCTTCTTCTTTCTTGAGGTTATGGCTAGAGTCCATGAGGCTTCATGATGTAATTATGGTTGTGTGGAGAGCAAGGTTTATTTCATGAGCACATAAGTTATTAGTTTTCTCAATATTATTTGTAACAAACAAAGCTCATATTTCTTGGCATGTTATTGATTATATTTCTACACATTATTTGTAATATTGAAAGTTAATCATCTTCTTGCAATGAGAAAAAATGGGATAGATCATGTTCTTATTACTGGTATCTTTTCTACTTATATCTCTTAGATTTTTCCTTGGAGAAATTTTGGGAGTTAATCACTACATAAGTCTTTTATGAGAAAAGTATCTCTTGTAGCCTTATAAGTTGGGGTAAAGTGTTTGTAACCTTCTATGTTTGGTATAAAGAAATATATTTTCATTTAAGTGGATAAATATGTTATTTAAAGTTGTATTTAAGTAAAATAGCTATTTACATATGTAGTACAAAAAGAATGGTTGATTTGATTATATGGGTGTTTTTAATGTTTAAGAGATATGGGTTTTGCTCTACCAAAATAACAATGACAATGAAAATAAATGAAATATAATTTATATAGGGAATATGTGGATATACCTCTTTCAAGCTCTTAAAAACTTTTACTTTAAAACCAAATGGAAAAATCCAATAATATGTGCAAATTGGATGTCAAAATAAATTTTACTCAAAATGCAAATTCATAAAGATGTATTTAAAGAAGTAGATACATACTAAGTGTTTCATTTTAAAAAATGTCACATATAGAAGATATATATTTTAGGGAATGAAATTATACCTTATTGAAAACATATTCATTTTATATGCACCCAATATAAAAAAATCAAATACCCATTTTCTTAATTCTATATATGTAGTGATATATATACTATAATATATATATTCAAATTTAAAAATATAAAATATAGTAAATGTTATGTAAAAGGATAATAAATATATTTTATAAATTTTATAAAATATAAAATATTGTATATTTCATTATTATTAAATTTTATACATTTACTATTTTAAATAATAAAATATTATATTAAAATTTGAAAATCCTTAAAATTTTAAATATTTAAAAATTCAAAAAAAAAGGGCACAGTTGCAGCCTTGTGTAAGGTTGAAACCTTGCACAGGGTAGCACAACCATGGGGGCCTCGACCCTAAGGGGTTGCATCCTCTTACAAGCTACGACTTGCAAGGATATTTCTAGACTCCTTGGGGGCCAACAACCTCCCAAGGGAGGCACAAAGCTCCCCCCTCCACATTTTTTTTTTTTAACAAAAAAAAATTATGTATTTATATGCCATATAATTTTAAACAAAAAACCTTTGATAGATTATGAACTCACATTTTTCATACCTTCAAAACAACATGAAACTAAGAAAAATAAATATCGTAGGTTTTTGCAATACAAACATAGGCTTCATTTTTGTATTACCTTATTTAAATATATATAATATATAATAGTGGCTTGCCACTTTCACCAAAAAAAATAATAATAACGCAAGTTTTATAAATACAAACATAGGCTTCATTTTTGTGGAAACAAAAAGAAGGGTTTATCAACATTTTAAAATGAAATAAAATAAACATCGTATGTAAATCTCCAAGTAAATTTCCATAGATATTAAGTTGCAAATCACAAACCCTTATAATTTGCAAAGAAGAGAAAAGAAGAAAGCAAACAAATTTGAATAGAGGAAATTGAGATGCTAAAATAATAAGAATATAACGAAAGAATAAGGAAGGGAGTAAGAGCTATGAAAATTTGAAAGACAAATGACTTCTCTCCAATATTCCTTCAAACCTACAACCAAAATAAAAAGAAAGGGTAAGAAATTAAGATATTTTTTTAATAAGCCATCCTTATGGATTAGGGCTTCCTCTTGTAGCCCTAAGATCCAATGGTGGAGATTTAATCTCATTAATGGATTAGATTGAATGCTCAACCTTTTTACTTTATATTTAGATTAAACTTAGTTTAGTCTAATTTAATAAAGTTTAAATCTATGGTGGGGTCCATGAGACTAGGACCTCTTTATTAAGTAACAACTTAAAGTCACTTTTGAAACTAAAATAAATATAATTTTTATTTTTATTTTCTTACAAGTTGAAATTTGAAAACATCAATTTTAAATTTGGTTTTCAATTAAATAAGGAGGGTCTATTTTTCAAAATTTAATTTAATGCATCTAAAGGATTTAAAAAATATATTTTTTCAAATAACTTAAATTTAATTATGAAATTATATAATATTATATTTTGGGCATTTTAAATTCCAAATCAAGTGGACCTTAAATAAAATAATTTTGAAGATAGATAATGATGGTGATTGTCTAAGGGATTTATCCTAAATATTAAGTAATAATTGGACAAGAGTTAGTGGCCCGTTATGTTGTATTCAACCATTAAAATAATGCTTTAGTTAAAAAAAAATCATGGAAGGTAATTTATATAAATATTCAATTTATAACTATGGATTAGAATGGGATTTAAATTTAAATGTGGAAAGGAACTTATAACCAAGTAAAATTTGTTATTATATTTAATTAAATCTATTCGATTGAGGGTAGACTTGAAAAGATAAATTATTTGAATTAATTAAGGATTTTTTTTTTAATATTTTAATTACACCAAGAGGCATTCCATAGTCACGACAAAGGAAAGAACCTTCGTCAACAAAAACTCTTAACACAAAAATTGATGTGCAAGTCATTGTCAACCATTTGATATTCATAGGATGGTAGTGAGAGGGAATGAGGAACTAAAAGTAACTGCAAAGTAATGGAAAAGTAATGGAAAATGGTTCCACTACTCTACATGTGAACCATTTCAAAGCATCTTGATGACAACGTATGCCTCTTATGGAAATAAAATTATATATTGTCCTAATTTTCATCAAAGATAGACCACTCTCTTTATGATCTCTCAGCTCTAGCAAGGTATCTAAAAAATACTTCACTGCCTCTCTTTCATCACTTAACTCTCTACCTTTTTTTTTACGAATCCCACTCAAATTGTGCTATGACATCTTTTCTATTCAATTCCAAGAGAACTATAGTGATAAGCAGACTTGAGTAGCAACAATAACAAAGGTAATACAACTACAAATGCAATCTTTATGTGTATTTTTTCTTCCATTTTACAAGAAGCGCAATGTTAAGGAAACTATAGATTTTTTAAACAAATGTAACTAAAAATATATTTCCTGCACTAACCTTTATATTAAGTGTAAATAATAATAATTTCAATAATATGCAATCCATGTTTTTTTGTACGTGAATCAATAAATTTCTAAGATAGAGAGATGCTGGAGAGTAGCATTTATGTTTAATGTCCTGACATGGTCTTGGGTGATGGTGTAATGCCCCGCCATGCAACCCTAGGGGAAGTTGCAATTTACTACACAAACGAACTAATTTTTTTTTAATAGGAACAATTAACATACAAGTTCACTAACCATTTCGAACCAATCCCATAAGGTTATGAGACTATGTTACTTAAACCAAACACAGAACATGAATTAAAACCATACCATATAATTACTTAACAATTAAAGTTCACATACATTCCATTCATAATAATTTACATCCAAGAGTATGAGATACCACTTGATTCCAATAATATAACTTACAACATGATTACAACACTCATTCCCTGAATGAGGTAAATCCAACTAGTATGATTACATATTACAAATTCCACCTCGATAACAAATGAGGGGTAATAAAATACAATAAGTACTGAAAGGATGAGGCATGAGAAGAAACTGATTCCCACGAGCTCACCAAACTGGAAATCACGACCACACGAACAAGAAGAACCAACAGATTTAAGAAGCACGTGCCACCCAACCGCATGGAATCCCAAAGGTTCCACTCCCTCTGTGCTAGGACATAGTAACAAGAAATTCCTACACAAGACCATCAACCACTAGACACAGGCTACACAAAACTGATACGAAATAAATACAAGTACCACATCACATGAACTGAATGGTCAAACCAACAACTCTAGTACAACTCACACATCACTGATATAGGTCACATTGCTTCCAGACATATGATAGATCAAGAGTGTCACAAAGACAAAGTATAAACTGTTGACTTAGGAAGAGTGTCATCGCATAGCTCATCAAGGGATATCCTCTAGGAATCTTCCTAGGCTCCGGCCCCCACCATGGGTTATCCTGGTGGCCTCTACCAAAATCCTAGCACCCATGCTTACTCATGTGGAATCAAATACCTCTTATGAAGACAAGATAGATGATCTTGCCATTCCAGGCCTTCTCGTCTCATCCCAAGTCTAGACAAGCCCTTGGGTCCATGAGCGAGGCATAATTAATCTTGTTTAATGTTTGATGCAACCTAAACTTCTAAAAGTTTATTTAGTTATCACTGAATTAACCAACTTGCAAAGGGTTATCCCTGACACCATTTTATGTGTCGGCCCCCATTGCAAGCCACTCTTCTAAGGCAACACACACGGTGAAAACCATAGTAGGTAACTAGATAATACGACCTCTCCAATCCAAGGAGGTAACAAATCAAGAAACTCACTCCAACACTAGAGGCAACAAGATCAAGACCCTCTCCAACACTGGAGGCAACAAGGTCAAAACCCTCTCCAAACACTGGAGGAAACACATAATACAAACTCCACTCCTTCCAAGGGAGGTACAAATCACATAACCCTCTCCTATTCCCAAGGAGGCATAAATCATCCCCGTTCGTGAAAACTGGGTGAAACCACATGGTGTAACTATATGCACTTTCCATGGCAAAACAAAAGACGACTAACATGACGACCACCCATACCAACAACTGAACCTCTATCTGGAAGACTTCCAAATCATTTACTCTAATTCCACAACATCGAGGATGGACATTATAACACTACAAGAATTTCAGACAGTTAAATAAACTAATGTTCAGATTTCCTAAATCCAGTCAATTTCATAGTTTTCTTTTCTTGCAATTATCCAATCAATACACCAATTTCATTTCAGGACATGGAAATATTTAAAAACCAATCATTTTACTCTAAGGTTCACAATTAAATTCATAATCAAGGCATTTTAATGATTAAAGTCGTTTGACTAAAATAAATCATTCATTAACTCCAAATTTCACAATTATAATCAAAAATCAAAAACACTTAATAAATGAAGTCATTTGATTAAAATTTAAACCAATCATTATCTCTAAGTTTCACAATCGTATTCTATAATTAAAACATTTTAATAAATAAACATTTAGATTAAATAAATCAGTCTTTATTTCAACTTAGCATTAAATAAATCAACTAAATCTTATCTCTACTTGAATACAATTATATACCAAAACAAATATACTTAATAGTATATATTTAAATATTTAAATCGCGTTGCCAACATTAAAGAATTTAAACCAATAATTTAATTCTACATGCTTAATCTACAACTAATCAAATTCAATATTTTAAATAAAAATGTTTGATTATTCATCAGTTTCATTTCCGCTTATACAAATGGGATGATCATTTCAAAGTTCCTAGTTTAAATATTAAAACATCATTTAAACTTATGCTTCTAAAACATTATTTTTATATTCTAATATTTCCTGATTATCCATAATCATCAAAAATGAAATTTCTAAATAAAGATATTTGATTATCAAATCAACTTTATTCAATAATTGTTAAATTATCTAATGTTCACTAGGCACCATTAAGAAATTAAATTTAATATTTTAATCCTATTTGTTTCATCCAGGATAAGGATTAAAATAATCTTTTAAAATAACATTATTTATTAATAATTCAATACCATTTCAATTAAAATAGTGCAATAATCATTTTAACACAATTCCGATTTGAAATAATTAATCATCATTTAAATGTCTTAATTAACTAAACATTATCATTATAATCCAATTAATTTAAAATTTAATACCTTATTATTCAACTAAATTAATCAATTAAAACTCATCTATGCCCACTGCCATCTACATTAAATATTTATACCTAAAAGTATATTTCTAATGTATCCACCATGATATAATTATTTAAAATTCACATTGATATAAAACCTGTTTAATCATATTAAATAATTTATTTTAAAATATATATATATGTACATTATATATATACATATACATATTAAACGCATATGATATATGTACATAAAATATACATATATATATAAATAAATTATTATTTTAAAAATAAATATTAACTAAATATTATATATATATTTATATATAACATATATATTTATATTATATATATAACATATATATTTATATTATATATATAATATATATATATTATATATTATATATATATAATAACATAAATTAACCAAAGAAAAAGGGTGAAATTCAAAAGCCATGGTCGAACCCTAGGTAGGGCACATAGGGCCGGCCACCGGTGGCAGCCTGTGTGCTAAGCACATAGGACGCCACCTGCATGGGCGGCGGCCAGTGTGCCAAGCACATAGTCTGCCTCCCCTTTGGCGGGCACGGCTTGTGTGCCACGCACACAGTCGCCTCCCCACAGGGCGGTGGCTTGTGTGTGTTGCACACAGTTGCCTCCCCACGCAGCAGCAGCGGCGGCGGTGGCGGTGGGGGTGGCTCCCCTACCTCCCCACCATAGCCACAACAAAATAAAATTTATTTTATTTGCATTTCAAATACAAAAATAACCCCCCACAAAATATCCAAAGAGAACTTCACAAAAAAACTAGGGGTATTTTCTAGAAATTAAATAAATGGAAACCCTAGTACATTTTTAAATAAACTTGTGGGTCTTATTGTGCAAATGGCCAACAAAATCTTGCAACCAAAACAATGAATTTTTCAACACAACCATAGGGTTTAGATTTCAGTTTTGACAACAAATCTCTTTTGGTTTTTATTTCATTTCTCCATTGTTTGATTCTAGTTTTGGTTTTCATTTCAAAATCCCACCACAAAATGCAAGTTTTCCAAGACAATTTCTCATGGGTTTCATTGGATTCAAACAACAATTCAAGATTTCTAAATAGCATGATGAGGATTTAATCTATTTTCAAAAAGAAACAAAGCAAGAACAAAGAGGAACCCGATTTTTCCTCCAAAGCTTGAAGC
Source organism: Sequoia sempervirens (assembly GCA_007258455.2). Lineage (NCBI taxonomy): Eukaryota > Viridiplantae > Streptophyta > Pinopsida > Cupressales > Cupressaceae > Sequoia > Sequoia sempervirens. The sequence continues at coordinate 1,003,454,119 of VDFB02281492.1, read as the reverse complement.
CTTCTACAATGGTGTTTTTCAATCCCTCCTTTGAATCCAACTCCAGCAAAAGTTTCAATCTCCTTCCCAAATCCAAGCAAGGCCACCAACAAACTCTCCATCCAAGTTCAAAAACCCATCCCCCACCAAAAATGAAAATAAAATGCTATAATAGAGTTTCCCCAAAGTTTGGCCAAACCCTAGAAATCCCACTCACCAAATATATTTTAAAAACATTAGGAAGATATTCTCATTTTCAAATTTAAAACTAATTTCTAATTTCTAATTCAAACTTCATGCATTTTTTCAACAATTCATTAAAACAGAAGAATACAAATTTGCAAAGAATTTACTTTATCAACCATTTTCAAAAGTGAAATTAAAACACAGCATCATTTATTTATTTATTTATTTTAATTTAACTCTAACTATCCAAACATGATTTCTTCTTTTATTTTAATTAAATTTTAATATGTAATAATGCCCAAACAACTATTTTAATTAATATATCACCGTTAATCTAATTAATTAATAAACTAAATCTAGTTTTATTAATTAATCAAATCAATCAATAAACCAAAAATTATTTTATTAATTAAATCAAACAAATCAATAAAATAATTAGTATTTCAACATTGCAACTAAATACATTTAATCATCAATTAAATTACTCCTAACATTTAATAACCTTTATAATTGAAATTAAATAAACACTCAAGGTGAAAAGGGTGAAATCAAAACACTAACCCGACAACAACCCGACGACACACTATGACTAGGGTGACGACTTGGCACAGAAAACCTAGCTACTATCTCCCAATCGATTACCATTGGTCAATGGACACGCTCAAACTTGTGAACCAGGTGGAGTCGATGTCATGTACCTACCAACCTGCAACAAAGAGCATGTCGAACGAGCAATATATTTATATAATATGATCAAACACACCGTGAAGAGGAAATCTAGGAATTGTAGGGCACTCGCAAGTGAGTGATACAATCCCGTCCCCTTCACCAATACAATATCACTAACTGACGCATCTAACATCAATGATATGATCAACAACATAAAACATCATTTAATCAAATATCTTCTAAGTTAATCCAAAACATGTCATAAAGATAGCATCAGAATAAAATCACATCACATCCAAATATAACTTTCACATCGTTTAACCATTGCAATCAAAAGTAACCAAGTTCCAAATTCAACGCATAATCAAACACAATCATCACAAAGCAAACACTTGTCGAGCCAAAACATTCAAAATGGAGGGGCATTACAGATGGTCAGGTGCAACATTGTGTTCTATGATAGAACTACTGTCATTGATAGTTTCTTCAATTGCTCTTCACCTTGAACTTAGTTCCTTCAGTTGTTCTAGGGTGCTAGAATCTAGAGTATAGTAAGTTTCTTAGACATTAATCAAGTAAATAATGAGGATATTTGTACATGGAAGTAATACATTAAGATATTGGTTGTTGTTGTGCTTATTGGAGTAATCGTCTCTTGGTGAAGTCCTGGGAAATGTGTGTGGGCCAACCCAAAAAGAATAATAGGAGGATTTAAAGGCCCAGAGGATTGCCCATAATTAAAAGCCTAATATAAATGAGTGGTGGCCATGTTCACCATAAGCTTGCTTATCTAGTAAGTTTTAATGAGGTGACTAATCTAACTGGTCATAACATTGGAACCAAAGGTGGTGAGGAATCTGTTGGTCATGTATTTATTGTTATTTTTTCTCTTGCAAATAATGACAATGAATACATGTATTAGAGATTTGGGTATGTGCAGGATCATCATGGAAAAAACAAGCCCTTAAGTGGCAAAAAATTCAAAAAACTCAGAGTTGGGCAACTTGACGTAAAAAATTGAATAAGTTATCTATATTATTTCAAAAATAAATAAGAATAGAATTTGTAGCAAATTGAATGTAGTTTCTAAACTACTAGGTTTATGTTTTAAAACAAAATCTATTTGGTGAAAATTTGAAATTTCAATGCAATATTACTTAAATTTCGGAAAAAATAAGTAGGTGTCTGTCTGACCACCCTAACCACAATAAAATGATAATATTTTTTTATAAGATTTTAGATATAAGTAGAGGACTCATGTCTCGATGTGATGCATATTTTTTTGTAATTTATTTCCAAGTAAATAATTAATCATGATTTTTTTATTACAATATTTTAAAAATATAAAAACTCATGCGTCTAACCACCTTAACTTGGTCAAAACTTTTTCTTCACCTTAACCTTAACAGGTGTTATTTGTGCAAGAATGATGCTGAGACTGTTAATCATCTTTTTCTTCACTGCCCTTTTGTTTCGAATATCTGGGGTAAAATTCTTGTGCTTCTTGATGTGGTCTGGGTTTCCCCTGTTTCTGTTGAAGATTTCTTCATGCAATGGAAAGCTCCTTCAAAAAATCCTTTTGTGCGAAAGCTTTGGTCTTTTGTTCTACCTTTTGTGTCTTGGAATATTTGGAAGGAAATGAACAACAAAGTGTTTAGGGATAAAGAGATGTTGGAAGGGAACTTGCATGCTAAGATCGTAAGAGCTATAAAGGAAAATTTATCTTTAATTCCAAGAAAAATGGTTGAGAAAGCTATTTGGTCTCCTTACGACTTTGCCATAGCTGAAAAGTGGAACTCAAAATTAGTTGGGGTAAATGTCATCAAACCTGTTGTTTGTGGGAGAGAGAATGCAAGCCGGTTGCTGCCGCCTTTGGGCTGGGGGAAAGCCAATTTTGATGGTGCTGCTAAAGGCAACCCCGGGAAAGCTGGTAGTGGATGTGTTTTAAGGGACAACTCCGGGGCTTTTATTGTGGCTTTTGCTATGGACATCGGCTCCCAAACTAATCATGTTGCGGAAGCTGTGGGGGCTTATCATGCAGTTAGTTTAGCTTTCAAGATGAACATGAAATGTCTGTGGTTGGAGGGTGATTCAATGAATATAATAAATTGCATTTTAGGGCTGACCCCTCCCTCATGGACCATCAAAAAGTGGATCGAAGATACTAAATTCTTATTAAATAAATTTGATAAAGTGAAAGTGTCCCATGCCTATAGAGAAGCCAATAAAGTGGCTGATTACTTCGCCAATGAAGGGGTCAAGAAGGGTGGGGAAAACACGTGGAGGAAGAATGACTTCCTCCACCCTGATGTGAAAGCGCTAATTTATTATGATTCAATGCATGGAAGAGAATTTTGTCTTCATCATGATGAAGTGGATAAAGATTAGGTACGTCGATTTCATTAGATTTGATGGGACCGACGTCACTTTCCTTTTCAAGAAGAGTCTCTGGCACGCTTTCTGGGTGTTTAACAAAATATGCCTAATCGAGACCCAGAGCAACAGTAGGGTATTGTTTAACAGAGTTCTGAAAATGGGAGGAGAAAGAAAACGTGTGGAGCCGAGCAGCTTTAAGGAGCATAAAAAGAATGACAAAGCTTGGGAAAGAATTGAGAAGGGAGGCTTAGTTCCGTATTTGGAAAAGCTCCATGGTACTGATGAGGGGATGCTGGACTATTTTGTTAAAAACTGGAAAAATGGAGAGATTGTGTTGTTTGGCAGGAATGTTAAACTGAATGAGGATTTAATCGGTGAGATAACTGGTCTTTCGACAGAGGGTGTAAAATTTTATCGGGACCGTCGATTCTCTGATGAAGTAGTCATTAAATTTCCTAAAAAAGACAAGGAGAAAGCTAAGTTGGTTAAGGTCGCCAATAGCTCTTTGATGTGGAGTCCCTCAAATCCATATGGAGAAAAGTTTTAAGAGTTATTATGGAGTATATTACGGTTGACAGGCGCTTCACCAGAGTGTATGGTTACCACTTTGCTATTCTGAACCACTTCTGTCACAAGGTTCGTATCTCTTTGCCTTTTTACTTATTTTCTTCTTTGAAGAATTGCCTTGATGAAGTTGAAAGAAACCCTAGGAAGAATTCCATTATTCACCCTAGTCTTGTTAGGCTCATATTTGAGCATTTTCAAATTTTACCTTCTTTGCCTAAAACTGTTGATCTCAGAGATTTGGATGATGAGGAAACTGAAAGTAGTAGGGAGACCGACCCCCAGGCCCCCCCTGCTTGTACCCCTGATGGTCCTAATACCTATACTCCCCAGTCCTCATCTTGTCGAAAGGCCCTTAAGGATTCTGCTCCGCCATCTTGTCCTAAGTTGTAGCCTCTGCTAGAGTGCCCTAGCCCGGGTTTTGCTTCGCTGCCCTGTCTTAATCCTCAGCCGCCTCTCAGCTGTCCTACTCTGGGTTTGGTCTCTGGCCTTAAAGGTACCTCTGTTACTAAACTTGTCTCGTATTCTGGGAATTCCATGGAAATTCTTTCTGATAAACCTATGGTCAGTAAGGAGTCGGTTCCTAGTGCCCCTACATCTGGAAGATTTGGGAATGCCCCTTATGATTCCCCTAATCAGGATGAAATTAATTCAGCCTTGAATAAGCTCAATCCTGAGGACATTGTGGGTGTGGCAAAGAAAAGTATGGATGGTCTTTTCACTGTTCACAAGTGGACCCAGAAGGAAATCTATGATTTGAAAGGCCGTAATATGGACCTAAGCAATAGGTTCATGGATTTGGAGCAGAAAATGAGCTGGAGTTGTAAAGAGACTGATGGACAGGAAACCCCCTTACCAAGGAAAAGACAGCTTTCGCAGGAGGAAAGATTGACCAGTATCGAGTGCAATATATCCAAGATAGGCCAAAGTATTAGGGCCATGGTGGTGAACAATCACAAAATTTCTAGGCATAACGCCATCATCATCAATGCTATGGTGGAAAAGCTCGAAAAAAATCAAAAGGGTTCGCTGGTTGTGGATTTGGACGCGGACAGAGGTGGTTGTAGATCTGCTGGTGAAGGGATTTCTACTCGTACCCGGGCAAACACTAAGAGGAATACCCCGGCTTCGTCACATATGGCTCAAAACCTCAAGTAGGGGTTACAGGATATGAAGGATGTTGAAATGGAGGCTGAGGAGTTGTTGAACACCTTGGAGTAGTGCGGTCGTTGTTGTTTCTGGTTTTTTTGGGTGGTCCTTTTTTGGACCTTGCTGTCTTTTTTGCTATCATTTCCTTTGTGGGATAGCTATCTGTTCATTTGGACTTATTTTGTTATCTTTTGTTGTTTAAACTCTGCGGTTTCAGGTCCTTGTAAAACTTGTTTTTTCCTTTTCAAAAACTTGGTCAAAACTTCATGAAATTCATTTTTTTTAATCCTATAGTATATGAAGCATAGAATGTGACACACGTTTTGGATTCAAAAAATGCGATACTATTTGAAAGCTATAGATGTTTTTCAATCAGCCTATCAATCAGGACTTTAGTCGTAATTCAAAAGAAAATGAATAATAATTATTTATTAAATTCAAAGTAAAGAATAATTTGTACTGGTGGAAAGCTGATAATATCATTTAAAAACCCTTTTCATGTCATTAATTTTGGGTAAAGAAAAGGTCATCAGCCACATACCCTGCAAATACCCATCATATCACCACTTTTTGGCCCATCATGATCCTACACATACCCATTTGTTACACATGTTAAAGACACATGCTACAAGTATCGTATGACTATGAGTACATGTAATAGAAAACTATTTAAAACTATTTTAGAGGCTTGTGTTACAAGTAAGATAAGATTGTGAATACATGCAACAAATAGGTGTTATGCCTCTATATTAGAAGCATGCACTACAAGTAAAGTTAGATGGTTACATGCGAAAGGTTATTGTCACACCTATGTTATGTGCATAAAATATTATAGGACTATGAACATGTGAACAAAGGGTTGTTGGTATGTGCAGGATCATCATGGAAAAAACAGGCCCTTAAGTGGCAAAAAATTCAGAAAAATCAAAGTTAGGAAACTTCACGTAAAAATTTTAATAAGTTATCTATATTATTTCAAAAATATGTAAGAATAGAATCTATAGAAAATTGAATGTAGTTTCTAAACTACTAGGTTTATTTTTTCAAAAAACAAATCTATTTGGTGAAAATTTGAAATTTCAATGCAGTAGTACTTGAATTTCAGGGAAAAAATAAGAAGTAGGTGTATGTCTGACCACCCTAACCACAAATTAATGATAATATTTTTTTATAAGATTTTAGACATAAGTAGAGAACTCACGTCTGGATGTGATGCATATTTTTTTATAATTTGTTTCCAATTACATAATTAATTATGATTTTTTTATTACAACTTTTAAGAAACATAAAAAAGTCATATGTCTGACCACCTTAACTTGGTTAAAATTTCATGAAATTCATTTTTTCTTTTTTTAATCCTATAGTATGTGAAACATAGAATGTGGTGCATGTTTTGGATTCCAAAAATGTGATACCATTTGAAATCTATAGATGTTTTCAATCAGCCTATCAATCAGGACTTTAGTCGTAATTCAAATAGAAAATGAATAATAATTATTTATTAAATTCAAAGTAAAGCATAATTTATATTGGTGGAAAGATGAGAATCTCCTTTAAAAACCCTTTTCATTTCATCAATTTTGGGTAAAAAAAAGTCGTCAGCCACATACCCTACAAATACCCATCATATTGCCACTTTTTGGCCCATCATGATCTTGCACATACCCTTGTGATACCAACATCATTAATACTATGATCATTAATGTATAGGTCTATGCAAATTTGTGGGTCTATGATTGGTAAGAAGAATATTGTGATCTTCCTTTTATAAGCTTATAATAATTATAGAGTGAGAAACAATTCCCCTATTAAGATCCCTGTCTTCTATGATTTATTGCAATAATAATATGGAGATATTTTGTTAAGATTTTGGTATAGGCTTCTTCAGTAATAGGATTTATTGGGAAACAAGGCATAGTTTAATACAATACATGTTGATACACAATTATAAATAATGTAGCTCTGCTTATAAATCATGTATATATTTCTTGTTGAATAGTAATGTATATATTTCTATGTTGGATGCAATGAAGAACACTCTAGAAATGAAAATTTTTAGGTATATGCAACAATCATTAGACAAACATATTGGGGTAGTAGGGGAAGATATGGCGGACTTGATTAAGAGAAAGGTGAATGCTATTTTTGCTCTCATCTCACATGAACATCATGAATCGGTGGTTGCTTCTCCTATTCCAGTTGTTGGTAATGCTCGCCCTACTCTAGTCAAGAAAGAGTTCTAGCTAAGGTTTAATCATAACAATGCTAGGTCCTATCTTTAGCTATGGAATGGAGGTACTATCCCTAATTTGAATGCTTGGCCTCTAGTGCTAGATAATGTCAAAGTGTTCCAGGAGCAGTAGGGAGAAAATGAAATAATATTTGATGGTATGGAGGAATAAGGTGTACATGATCAAAGTTATTTATGGGTATAGTAGTATGCAAGGGTTTGTTAAGTAAATTTTGTGTGCTAAGTCTATGGTTTTGTAGGGGTATTCATAGTGAAAATTCAATATGTAAGGGAAAATTTTAGATTAATAGGAAAATGGGGTAAAATTTTGATAATTGAAAATTATCATTTTATAATATATGGCTATCAAGAGCCTCTCTTGGAGTTGATATATTGCACCTTTTGTCTGACAAGATCCTCAAAGCTGATATTTTGTAACTTCTTATTTCTATATTTCTATATTAATATATATATATATATGCTCTCGCCGTTTGCTTAAATTTTTTTTATAAATAATAAAAATGAAGAGCTATATTCTTATAAGCTATACTCAAACATACAAATAATGAGACACTCTATTCAAGCTCAATGAAGGTAAGAAACATCGATCATTGAGATTCTCTCAGATGTAGGATTTTTGGTTGTATATATCTTTTGTAAGGATAGATTTATTGTAGCAGGAAATGTTTTCAATGCTATAATTTGTTATGACACTTCTTTAGTACTCTAAAATTCAACTATCATTTCTTTACATTTGTTTTTTTAAATGATTTTTCTTTTTCTTTCTGTAGTAACAGAAAAATTAGCCTTTTTCCCTCGGTTTGATAATTGACATTAAGACTGAATTAATGGTGTCTTGGAGTAGTGTTGCAATGTGTTGTACACATTCACATCATTCTAAGACCTTCATTTGATTAAAACATACTTTAATTGATCCTTTACAAAGGTGTTGTGAAGTGTTGTAACACACTTTCACACTTTCTAGGATTTATTTACTTAATTAAGCTTAATGGGCCCCTTCTTAATAAAATATATTTAAATTTGTACCTTATTTAGGTGTTGTAAAGTGTTGTAAAGAAATTTCACATTTATCTAGACTAGCCTTAATTAATTGTGGTTAATTGGAGTTAATTAACCCCTTTAATTCAAATTCAAACCCTATTTATGTCACTTCCCAAAGATCTATCCTAACACCCATAATTTAAATAATATAACATTTAATTGGGAAAAAATTAGGTCCTGGAAAATGATGCTAGGACTCATTCTCACTAGGTGGTGAATGGGTCCTCCCTTAATAGGACCCCCTTTATCAATTGACTCTAAATGGGCTTTTAATGTACTTTCCATCCCCCAGGGTTAGGTCTTGAAAAAATGAGCCATGAACTATTCGCCCTAGGTGGTGAATGGGTCATCCCTTAATGAGGACCCCCTTTTCAAATTTAATTCTTGTGGGAATTTAATAAAGTTTACTTCTAGATCTGGTGTTGGCCTTGATTTCTTGAATTTTAGGGTCAATATCCTAATTTAGTATAAATAAGGGGTTAATTCACATAGTTTCAACCTAGAATTTAAAGAACTCATGCATTATAGAAAATTGGAGTTCCCAAGAGCATTGCAAGAGAATTCATATGGAATTTCAAGCTAGATTTCAAGAGTCTATTGCAACAATTCAAGATCAATTCATCATGACAAGGGTTTAATGCATTCATTCATGCTTTTGAGCTAAGAAGTGGATGTAGCATTGAAGATATACTTGCAAGGTTTGTTCACATCATATTCAAGGAATCTAGATCTACATTCTTCATGGCTAGTACATGTTAGTTTACAAAAAAAATTCGCAAGACATCATCTAAGGTGACATCAATTGTATCATTTCATGTTTCATGTTTCATTTCATTATTTCATCATTTGGTTTAATTGCCTATAAGGGTTTTGATTGAGGAAAAACCCCATTCACTAAAAACAAGAATTTTTTTTTCCATTGAATGTGTAAATGCAGATTTATAGGTTGAAGATCAATTGGAGCAGGTTTGGAGAAAAAATGTCAAAGTTGTCAAAGTTGCAGAAGTTGTCATCTAAAGTGAAAATCAAAGATTTGAAGCTGCAAAATTATCTACATACTTCCAGAAGTTGATAACAGAGAATTTGAGAGTGCAAAAATCAAGCAACAAAACCCTTATCTATGTTTCAAAAACCCTAATAGGGACCCATTCACCACTGAACGTGAATGAGTCCTCTATAGCCTAAAAACAATAAGTTTTTGACAAGGTACACAAATTTTTATTCTCTAAAAACTTCCCTCATAGTTGCTATAATATTTAGGTATCATTTCTCATTGTTATTTACATCCTATCATAGATAGCATTGTAGTGATTTAGTGTAAAAATTAGTAGTCTATCCTCTTGCTCATGCATTTGGGTTTACCTAGGTATTTTCCACCTAATCATTAATGGTGAACCCGACATATTAACCATTACAATTTTCTAATTTTTGAAGTCTCTCATTGCATCTTAGGTTATATCTTTCATTCATTATCATTGAATTAAGATCTCATTTAGGATTACTTGTTTTGGATTGATATTTTGCATCTCATCTAGGGTTTAGACTTGCATTATTTTGCATCTCTAAATCTGAAAAATACAAAAAGAAAGTTAGTCATTATGGCAACTAAAAAAAGCATTAAAATTCACTCTGAAATCCATAGAAAACTCTAAAAAAAATCTAACTAGGACCCATTCGTCCATACTGGAAAATAAGTAACTATTACCCACTAATCTAAATTTTCTGGACATTAAAAACTCAATTTATAGCTTTTGTTTGGTGTTGTTACATTCATGTTTCAGTTTCCTGATTTACTGTTTCATCAAATTCATTGCATATAGCTTAAATTGCTTCATTTTAGTGCATTATTAAAATTCAAAATTGCATTCAAATATTTCATTTTCATCTTATTACATTGTGTAATCAGTAATTTGAATTTCTTAGAATCTAAAAAAATGCATTTCATTCTAGGGTTCACACACTAGGGTTGTAAGACTTGCATGAGCTTTACAACTTGGTGTCCTATTCAAAATATTAATATAAGACGTAGTTTGAGGCTCATGTCATTCAACAATGTATCACTCATCGTGGATCTTGGGTGTTGTAGCTCTCTTTTTGATAGTGTTGAGAATCAACCCTCCATGGCTCATTGTTTGCATACTTCACTTCCCATGACTTCACCCCATACAATCAATGTGCATGATGTTATTGAAAAGCTATATGAACAACTAGAAAACTTACAAGCTCATATCCTTAGTGAATGCATAGACATTAGCTTGGTTCCCATCAAACAAAATCTAAGTGCTTAAAACTCAAAAATAAACTCAAAACATCTATATCCTTAGTTTCTTCCTTCATGAATACTTGAATAAAAACAACAATAATAAGGGTATGTGCAGGATCATGATGGGCCAAAAAGTGGCAATATGATGGGTATGTGGCTGACAACATTTTTTTTACCCAAAATTGATGAAATGAAAATGGTTTTTAAAGGAGATTCTCGGCTTTCCACCAATATAAATTATGCTTTACTTTGAATTTAATAAGTAATTATTATTCATTTTCTTTTTGAATTACAACCAAAGTCCTAATTGATAGGCTGACTGAAAAACATCTATATCTTTTGAACGGTATCACATTTTTTAAATCCAAAACATGCATCACATTCTATGCTTAGCATATTATAGGATTAAAAAAACAAAAATTGAATTTCATCAAGTTTTGACCAAGTTAAGGTGGTCAGACATATGAGCTTTTATATTTTTTAAAAGCTGTAATAAAAAATTCATAATTAATTATTTACTTGGAAAAAAAATACAAAAAAATATGCATCACATCGAGACATGAGTCCTCTACTTATATATAAAATCTTAGAAAACAATATTATCATTTTATTGTGGTTAGGGTGGTCAGACATACACCTACTTCTTATTTTTTCCCTGAAATTTAAGTACTACTACATTGAAATTTCAAAATTTCACCAAATAGATAACTTATTCAATTTTTTACATCAAGTTGCCTAACTTTGATTTTTCTGATTTTTTTACCACTTAAGGGCCTATTTTTTCCATGATGATCCTGCACATACCCATAAAATACATGCCACAATCAATCCTCCTACTGAAACTAACAACAATGTGACGAATGTTGAAACAAATGATGAGAATATGGGGGTATGTGCAGGATCATCATGGGCCAAAAAGTGGCAATATATTACTGATATGATGGCCCATGTGGCTGATGACTTTTTTTTACCCAAAATTGATGAAATGAAAAGCAGTTTTAAAGGAGATTCTCAGCTTTCCACCAATATAAATTATGTTTTACTTTGAATTTTTATAAATAATTATTATTCATTTTCTATTTGAATTATGACTAAACTCCTGATTGATAGGCTGATTTAAAAACATCTATAGCTTTCAAACGGTATCACATTTTTTGAATCCAAAATATGTGTCACATTCTATGCTTCACATACTATAGGATTAAAAAAAAAAAAAAATCATGAAGTTTTGACCAAGTTAAGGTGGTCATACATACAAGTTTTTATATTTTTTAAAAGTTGTAATAAAAAAATCATAATTAATTATTTTCTAGGAAAGAAATCACCAAAAATATGCATCACATTGGGACATCAGTCCTCTACTTATATCTAAAATCTTATAAAAAAATATTATCATTTTATTGTGGTTACGGTGGTCAGACAGACACCTACTTCTTATTTTTTCCCTAAAATTTAAGTACTATTGCATTGAAATTTCACATTTTCACCAAATAGATTTTTTTTTTAAAAAGAAACCTAGTAGTTTAGAAACTACATTCAATTTTCCATAGATTCTATTCTTACATTTTTTTGAAATAATATTGATAACTTATTCAAATTTTTACGTCAAGTTTCCTAACTCTGATTTTTCTAAATTTTTTGCCACTTAAGGGCCTATTTTTTCGTGGATGATCCTGCACATACCCATGGATATTCTTCAACAAAACCCCCTAGATGAAATGATAGCATTTATCGAAGCTAGACCTCATAAGGGCTCAAATAGACAACCTCTTGAAATTTCTTTCTCACAAAATGACACACCTAAACATGCACCTGATGGTCCTCTTTATATAGCTAGCCAAATCAATGACAAGCCCACTAATGGGATATTGATTGATCCCATCTATGGAGAGAATGTGATCATAGAAGAACTCTTATATGTGAATGAACTATATCAAGATAGATATGACAAACCAAAATCATGGATCAAGATGCATAATGGATTTTCTTTCCCTACGATAGGCTCGATAGACAGCCCTTTAAAGGTGGGACCAAAAACATTACCAATCTCATTTTTCATCATTCCACAATTGAACCAGTTTCATGTGAAGCTAGGCTATCCATGGCTTCACTCCATGAATATCGTCCCTTCGGTTGTGCATAGTGTCTAAAGTTTCCATTTAGCAATGATATCTTCATTGTGCATCATAGTGGATTTAATCTTCCCTCGACAAAAGGGAATTTTTTACTAGATTACTTTTGGCCCAAGCCTATGGAACCTATCAAGCCTCGTGAAGATTTCATTTTCAAGTCATATAAAAAATTCAAGGCAAAGAAAATAACATAACTATTCCTTTAAAATTTACATCAACCTATGATCGAACCAAATATCCTTGATCAAACAATGATTGAACCAAAAACACTTTTGAACATACAAGAATAGCATATAGACAAACCTCCTGCAATTTCCTATAGGAGACTATGAAATAAGATAAGCAATTCCATTGTCCCTCCTAGATTCAAACAAGTTTACAAAGTCAAAGAGAAATGGGTTGAGAAACCTCCTATTGTTTCTTCTATTCTTCCAAAGGAAGAGAAGCAACCTATGATTTAGAAACCCACTCTTACACAAAAACAAATCGACAATAGACTTAAAATAAATTGAAGTGATAGAGAGCATAGAAATAGACATCATGCTATTTCTCATAGATTAAAAACACAAGAAAACAACAAGAATATCTAGAAAATCAAAATCCAAACCTACCTGAAGCAATGCATGATGACATTGATATTGCAAAGATTGATGAACAAGTGCATGATTAGTTGAATACATTGTTTTCTTCTATGAGCTTAGATAAAAAAATATCCTACAAAGTTTTAAACTTGGTGTGTGTCCTAGTTCAACACTTAATGTTTTCCCTTTGGCTATTTTCTTATCTTTCATTTATACCGACTGAGATTTAGAGGCAAATGACCTACTTTAGGTTGACTCACTTGTGCCTTACTAGTATTTTTCTTTTTCATCTTTTTCTTTATGTGATTTCATGTGCGTAATGTGATCCCCCATGATGTTTTGTTTGATGTATCCTTCTTTCTTTCTGCATTCTTCTATATGTACCTTCATTCTTCTCTATTTTTGTAAACATTTTATCATTTTCCTTTTTTCTTGTGTTTTCCTTTTGGGGATGATGCAAGGTGTCGAAACATTTATGTCTCTTCCATGTTGACCCAAAATATTTTCTTTATCTTTTTCATTTGTCTTGTGTTTTCCTTTTGGGGATGACACAAGGAATTTAGACATTTAGGTCTCTTCTTATGCCATAGAAAAATGGCCCCTTGTCATTTTCATGGCCTTTTAGGTCTTGTTTCATGGTATTTGGTATATTTTGCTTTGATTTTATGTTACAACATGGATTGAACATGCATATTTAGGTACTAAAATTCAAATAATGATGTCTTTTGAAGGTGTTAAGAAGTGTTGTAAGACATTTCTAAATTCTTCTAGACTTTATTCATTACAATTCACCTAAAAATCACCTTTTTACACATCATCAAGTCCTATTTTGAAGTGTTGTAAAGTCTTGTAACAATATTTCAAAGTTTCCTAGGCACAAATCCACTATTTATCTTTTCTTATGACATATTTGACCTCTTTATGCCCTCATATGCTTTAATTAAGTTTATTTTGGATATTATCTTAACAAACAATATTAAATGAAACTTGATTCCCAACACTTATTTTTAGGTACTAGGTGGGACACATTCGCCATGGGTGGTGAATGAGTCCCCCTTGGCCCCAAATTCAAAATATTTTAAATTTCTTTTTGATATTTTATTAAAAATCACTTGATGTTGGCTTGTGATGAGGTTTAAATGGGAAACTATGACACAAGATTGTATAAATAGGTATTTTTCACTTCATTTTACATCTCCCAAGCAATATCTCCTTATTCAAGCATTATTCAAGCACTTTAAAGCAACCATTGACATTACTTCAGATTTGCATTATCAAGGGTTTGGTAATTTAATAGGAATTGCATGTTATTAGTTTAACTTTCCTTTAAATTTCATTATTTTATTAAGGGTTTGATTACTACAAGTGGGGTTTGAACAAGGCAAACCCCTATTTGTTAACACTCAACCATTTTTACCTATTGCATTGTGTTTGTAGACTTAGGTATGCAAATTTATCAAGAATTTATGTGTTGAAAAGTGAAAATAAAAGTCAGCTAGGTGTTTCAAGTCAACTCAAATCTATTTCAAAGCTTGAAGAATGTTTTTTGTCTGATTCCTATAAAATTGACTTTGACAACTCGACAAGTAGATATTTCTAGATTTGGTGTTGCAGAGTTGTCTACTGATTTTCCAAAAAATTGGGAGAGGACTAATTCACCATCGGTGGCAAATGATTCCCACCTTAGGACTGAAAATCTGAGTTCTGTCAAATTCCAAATCCTAATTGTCAGAAATTGATTTCTGGCACTGTTTTACCAGGAGGAGAACTAATTCCCCACCCTAGGCGAATGATTCCCATTGTGAAAAATTAGTCCATTATTTCATTACATAATTTTTTTTCATCAAGTCTCCAGGTGCACTCAAATTCATCACTTTCCTTTTTGTTCTACATATTTTCTCCATTTAGTCCATTATTGCATTACACAATGTGTTTTCAAACATAGCTTTAAATTGTACTTTTTCATTTTAATCCATTTAGATTAGTCAATTGCATTTAGTTAACTTCATTTAGGTTAGAAAACATCACACATAACATTAACTGAATGAACACCATGCATTTTTGGGTCCTATCTCTCTCCTTTTAGGTGAAAAACCCTAGAAGAGCTAGAGTTGTCCATAGTGACCCAAAAATCTACTATTCACTTCCATGTTTATCCAAAAGGATTTTTCTTTGTTTTCGATCTCGTTGTTCCATTATTCCACTTCTATTTATATTTTGGGAATGATAACAGTGCCATGCCTTATGACAATATTGTAGCAAAGACATACTGACCCCAAATCCATAGATCCCTTATGTATTTGTGGGGGAAACTCTTCGTTCCTATTGAATGACGCAACTTATTTCAAAAAAATATGACTTGGAATAGGGTTTTACAAGGAAATATCTCATGTATTAGGATAAAAAAATGGTTATTTTAAAGCAATTTCTCACAGTGATGGTGTAGCAAATACTTTAAAATGGGGGCATACAACAATTATGACATCTTTTGGAAAAATTTCATGGAATGATTTTTCTTTCCTTGTGATGTGTTCTCTACTTGGTGGTGTCATTGGGTTTGATTCCATCCAAGAGTGTGTGATCTACTATCATGGAATGATGTGAATGAGGCATCCCATGGGTGATGATCTAACACTTTTGACTTGTCCTCTCTTAGAAAAATTAGGCACAATGATCCCTAAGAAGAAGACCTTTGCATGAACAAAGAAAAATCCCCTTTAACAATAATTCCTATTAAGTTAGGGTACAATTAGGGTTTACATTTTAAGTTTAGGGTCAAAGTTACAACAACCCTAACCTTAACCTTAACACTAATTCTAATCTTAACCATAAACCTAACCATAATTTTATATCTAATTATAACCCTAACCTTAAATCTTATTGTAACAATAATCCTAAAAATAATCCTAAACCTGACCATAACTCTATCTCTAACCATAATTGCAGCCTTAATCATAAAATTAATCTTAATATTAAACCTAAACCTCACCATAAAGCTAACCCTAACCCTAACCCTAACCTTAATTATAATCCTAAGCATAAATCTAATACTAATTTTCTATATAACTATAACCCTAACCTTAACCATAAACCTAAAATTAACCATAATAATAACCCTAACCCTAATTTTATCTCTAATTGTAACCCTATTTCTAACTCTAACACTAATTGTAACCCAAACCCTAATTATATATGAATTATTAGTTGTATTCCTATACCTAACTCTATTTTGAACTCTAATACTAAATGTAATTATGTTTACAAATTGGATTAAAATTAGGGTTATGATTAGGGTTAGCGATGAGATGAAGATTATAGTTAGGATTAAACTTAGAAAAGGGATTTGGGGTAGGATTAGGGTTACATATATAATTAATATCACAATTACAGTTAGTGTCAGGATTACAATTATGGTAGCACATTAGGATTAGGGTTAGGGTTAGGGTTAAATTTACCTTAATCATAATTCTATCTCTAACCCTAATCCTACACTTGATCCTAATTTTATCATAGGGTACCGGGTTAGGATTAGAGTTAGGGTTATGGCTTGGGTTTATTTAGGGTAAGGGTTAAGGTTCAAATAGAAATAGGCTTAAATTAGGGTTAAAGATAGGGTTAGGTTAAAATCATAGTTAAGGTTAGATTTGAATTTTGGTTACAGTTTAATTAAGGTTATGATTTTATAGTTCAATTAAGGTTACTATTCACTTAGGTTTAGGGTTCAGTTAGTATTTAATATGGGTTAGGAATCAATTAGCGTTACAATTTAGTAAGGATTCAATTAGGGTTAGGGTTAAGGTTAGGGTTAAACTAGGGTTAGGGTTGAAGTTAGGTTTCAATTAGGGTAAGGGTTATTATTAGTTTTAGGGTTAGGGTTAAGTTAGAGTTATCTAGGGTTATGATACAATTAGGGTTAGGGTTAAATTAAGGTTAAAATTTAATTAGGGTTAGGGTTAAATAAATTTAGATTAGGGTTAGTGTTAGGGTTAAATTTGGGTTAGGGTTAAAGTTACTGTTAGGGTTATTAGGATTATGGTTAAGGTTTAATTAAGATTATGGTTAGAGTTTAATTAAGGTTACTATTCACTTAGAGTTAGGGTTCATTTAGTAAGTTCAATTTGGGTTAGGGATCAATTAGGGCTAAAATTCAATAATGGTTTAATTATGGTTAGGGTTTACTCAAGGTTATGGTTATACTTCAATTAAAGTTACTCTTCAGTTAGGGTTAGGGTTTAGTTAGTATTTTATTTGGGTTAGGGATCAATTATAGTTACAATTCAATTAGGGTTAAGGTTAAGGTTAAAATAGGGTTAGGGTTTAGGGTTCAATTAGGGTAAGGGTTATTATTATTTTTTATGATTATGGTTCAATTAGAGTTATCTAGGGTTATGATGTAATTAGGGTTAAGGTTCAATCAAAGTTAAGATTTAATTAGCATTTGGGTTCAATTGGAAATTAGAGCTAGGGTTAGGATTAGATTTTAATTAGTGTTAGAGTTATGATTAGAATAGGAGTTCATTTAGGGTACGGTTAAGATTTAATTAGGATTTAGGGTTATATGAGGGTTAGGGTTAGGGTTATGCTTCATTTAGGGTTAGTTTTAGGATTCAATTAGGGTTGTTAGATAAATATTTAGGTTAGTGTTAGGTTTTGGATTAAATTGTATTTAGGGTTAGGTCAAGGTTAAGATTCACTTGGGGTTACTAATGCAAGAGCATCCAACAGTGTAGGGAAATCTTGTATCACTCAAAAAAAAATTTCTTAACTTCTTTAGTTGTTTTGAGTCTCATGATGGTACTTAAGGGGTGTAAGATAGTCAAAAGTCAAAAAAGGTGAAAAATAGTCACTTACTATTTTTAGTAATCATCCTAAATAAGATCGTATGGACCTAAAAATTTACCCCAAGCAATAGAAGTAAAAAAAAAAAATGGCTATGAAAGAATCATTTCAATACCCTACACAGTTTGGGAGATATTAAAGTTTCTATCTTGAGAAATTTCTCCAATGCAACTTCAAATTCACATATGAAAACTTTAGAGGCCCTAAAATAGCTTGAAAAGTGGATGAACTAATCTTTGATGGGTTTGTTGTTGTAGATCTCTTTGAGACCTTTCCAACGATCTATTATAATAGTAAATGAGACACCTAGATCAAACGTTATGGCCCCATGAAGTTGCCCCACTAAAAAGTGAATTTCATTAAAATTTCTCCTAGGCAAGAAATCAAACCGCCAGAGATTTTGGTGACAAAACAAAAGGGAAAGTTACACTTTCTACAACATTCTATGGCAGTTATTGGGGTAAAATAAAAAGGTTCTATTGGGGATTGTAGAAGGTGGATCCATTCATGCATATTGTAGCTCTAAATAATATATTTTGTTTTTAGAGTTGATTTTGGTGTAATGAATCAAGCCCATGAGGCTGTAGCATGTAAATTTTGAATCTATAATTTCATCTTTTGAAAATAATTGAAAGTGAGTTTTTTTTGTTTTGCATCTTTTGTGTTGGTATCTATTGTTGTGATTTGTGTGGGTTTTAGGTAGTGTGGCCTTCATCACGTGGTATCAAAGTAGTAGTTCTTAAGTCTGTAACAAAATGTCGAATGTGAGGCAGTTGTAGGAGGACCTATGAGTGTGGATTGAGTTCAAGATGCCTCCAATACTTTCCTAGTCTGGAATAGGTAGAGGTTGAGGTGGTGGAGGAAGAGATCCACCTAGAGATGAAATTAGATTGCTTCGAAGGAAATTAGAAACCTTGCAGCAAGAGGTTCAAAGAAGAGATGACGGTGAAGATGAAATGGAAGAGGAAGAGTAGGATCCAATGGATCCTAGAGAAAGAAGATTTTTACAAGTAATCTCAACTATTGGGAAGAGACCTAAAATGGAGGTTTCAACTTTCAATGGAAGTTTGAATCCTAAAGAGTTGATTGATTGGATCAATGAAATGGAGGAATTTTTTGAGTTTTAGGAGATTGAAGATCCTCATAAAGTGAAATTTATAAAGAAAAAATTGAAATGTCACGCTAGTATATGGTGGAAAGAGGTCTAGTTAGAAAGAAGAAGACAAGGGAATGATACAATTTACAAATAGGATAGAATGGTGTCAAAATTTAAGAAACAACTTATTCTAGTTGATTACGAATTGGAGCTACTCAAGAAGATACAAAGATTGAGGCAAGGAACAAGGGCAGTGAAAGAATACACCGAGGAATTTCACAAGGCCCTGATTCAAATAGGAGATTATCAGGAGAATAACGATAAATTTTCTCATTATATTAATGGGTTGAACCCAAACATATATGAAGAATTCAAACTGGTAAGAATGACCACCATTAAGGATGCTTATTAGTTTTCTCTAAAGGTTGAAGAACAACTGAACAAGAGGTTTGAGAACAAACAATGAGGTGGAGGCCATGGAGGAAATACTGGTGGATGGTCATATGGAGGTCAAAATGAAGATCAAAGAAGGGTGAAGGCTCCAGTAGTATCTAGAACCATAAAATAGATAACACCTATTTTCCTCGTGCTCAAAATAATGGAGACCAAAGGGGAAGCAGTAGATCTAGACAAAGACCAAGAAGAGGAAGCTTTTCATGGAACCTATTTCTAGTGCAGAGAAGGACATAGAACCTATGAGTATCCTCAACATCAAGGAAGGAAAATAGAAGAACTGAGGGCAATGCACGAGTTATACATGTAGATGATGTTGTTGAGTCTTCACATTCTGAGGATGCAAAAAGAGGAGAGATTCTTGTTACTAGATTAGCCTTGTTGAATGAGGAGAAAGAACCAACTCAAAGGAATTTTTTTTTTCGCACCAGATGTAAGTGTGAAGGTAAAGTTTTCAAATTTATTATTGATGGAGGCATTATTGATAACCTTGTTTCAAAATAGATGGTTAGTAAGTTGTAGTTGTAGAGAAGAAGGTATCCAAATCCATAGTAGATTGCTTAGTTGCAAAAGGACCATAAAGCTTTGGTAAATGAACAATGTTTGGTAAAGTTCAAGATTGGAAATTATCATGTTGATGTATTGTGTGATATTATGCCTATGGATGTTTTACATGTGTTGTTAGGAAGACTATGGTAGTTTGATTAGTTAGCAGTACATGATGGACATGCCAACACCTATTCTTTGACAAAGGATGGAGTTCATCATAAGTTGAAGCCCTTGAAAGAGGTAGAAGAAAAGGTATCTAGTAATGCAATAATTTGTTTGGTTGATAGAAGAAAGTTCCTAGAAGGTATGAGGCATGAACATATGTGTTTTGCATTGATCCCTAGAGTTGATAAAGAAGCTACTAATGAGGTACCTGTAGACGTTTCATATATGTTGAATAAGTTTCAAGATATTTTTTTTGATAATGTACCTAAAAGTTTCCCTCTAGTAAGAAAGATTAGTAATTAAATGGATTGTATTCTTCGAGTTATTTTGTTGAATAAGGCAACTCATTGTATGGCTCTAGTAGAGAGTGAAGAGTTGAACAAACAAGTTCAAGAGTTGTTGTAGAAGGGATTGATCAAAGAGAGTTTGATTCCATGTGTAGTACCTATAGTACTAGCACCAAATAAGGATGGGGAATGTTGAATGTGTATAAATTTTATAGCCATCAACAAGATCACCATCAAGTGTCGATTTCCCTTGACGAGAATAGATGGAATTAACAATTGTTTGAGTGGAGTTTAGTTCTTCACAAAGATAGATTTGAAGAGTGGATATCATCTGATCTGAATTAGAGAAGGAGATGAATGGAAGATAGCCTTCAAAAGAAAGGAGGTCTTGTATGAGTGGTTAGTCATGCCTTTTGGGCTAACTAATGCACCGAGCACATTTATGTGGCTTATGAATGAGGTATTGAAATAATTTTTAGGAGAATTTAGTATCGTTTATTTGGATGATATTTTTATTTTCATTAAGACATTGTTGGAGCACCTGATGCATATCCGAAGATTTTTTGAGAAGCTAAAGGAGGAGAAGTTGTTGATTAATTTGAAGAAATGTAGTTTTGTGAAGAGAGAGTTAATGTATGTAGGATTTGTTGTCTCAAAAAAGGGTCTTAAAATGGATCTAGAGAAGGTGAGAGTTATCATTGAATGGCCTACCCCAAGGAATGTTCTAGAGGTAAGATCATTTTGTTGTCTAGCAAGTTTTTATAAAAAGTTTATTAAGAATTTTAGTAGTATTTGTGCACCTATAACTTAAGCAATGAGAGGGGATAGAAAAGAGTTTAAGTGGAATACATGAACAACAAAAAATTTTTATATGTTGAAGAAAGTTATAGAGCAACCTATTTTTTCACTTCCAAATTTTAATAAGGTCTTTTAGGTAGATTGTGATGCTAGTGGCATTGCCATAGTAGTTGTTTTGAGTCAATAAGGTAAGCCCATTGCCTATTTTAGTGAGAAGTTAAATGATGCTAAGAAGAAATATTTTGTCTATGATTTTGAGTTTATGCTATAGTTCAAAATTTGAAGAAATGGAGACAATATTTGTTTCCAAAAGAATTTCTTTTATATAGTGATCACCAGGCTTTGTAGTATCTCAATAGTCAAGGAAATTTGAATCAAAGGAACTTAAAATGGGTTGAGGTTTTATAGATTTATACCTTTGTTTTGAAGCATAGGAGTGGAACGTCAAACAAAGTTGAAGATGCCTTGAGTAGAAGGAAAAATTTGATGATAGAGATGAATATAGAGGTTGTCAGGTTCAATGAACTCAAGAGTTTGTATCTTCGAGATCCAGACTTTGCAAAAGCTTAGAAGGCTTGTGTAGAACCTATTACATTGGATAGGAGAAATGGTTGGATTTCTTAATCCAAGATGGGAGGTTGTTCAAAGGAATCCAATTTTCCATTCCAAGGAGTTCTATGAGAGATAATCTAATCAAGGATAAGCATATTAGAGGATTTGCTAGAAATTTCAGTCGACATAAGACCATTGCTCTTGTTAGTGAGAACTATTATTGGCCACAATTAAAAAAATATGTGAAAAAGTTTCTACAAAGTTGTAGAGTATATTAGATGGCAAAAGGAACAAGTTAGAATAATGGATTTTATCAGCCATTCCCTGTACCTACAATTCCATGGGAGGATATTAGCATGGATTTTGTTCTTGGCTTGCCAAGGACACACAGAGGGAATGATTCCATATTAGTGGTGGTGGATAGATTTTCAAGGATGGCACATTTCATTCCATTTCATAAGACCAGTGATGTTGTTCATGTTGTAGAGTTGTTTTTAAGAGAGGTGGTGAGACTACATGGTCTACCAAAGAGTATAGTTTCAGATAGAGATACCAAATTTCTTGCTTATTTCTAGAGGATATTATGGAAGAAGTTAAAGACAAATTTGAAGTTTAGTTCTGCACACCATCCACAGACTTATGGAAAAAAGAAGGTGGTGAATAGGAGTTTGGGTAACCTGTTGAGATGCTTGGTAGGAGATAAGCCCAAGGGATGGGATTTGATTATACCACATGAAGAATTTTCTTACAATAATTTTGTCCATAGGAGCACTGGTAAATCACCATTCCATATTGTGTATGTGAGTAGTCAAAGAACTGCTTTTGAAGTAAGAAATATTGATAAGGGGGAGAATAGTAGTGATGAGGCTCAATATTTTGTTGAGAACCTAAAGAATTTGTATGAAGAGGTGAAGAAACATATCAATAAGATGAACTCACAATGTATGTGATGCCCTGTCGCGCAAACCCCAAAGGACCACTAACAACACACATTTTTTTTGTAGCATATAAGGTATGTATATTAAGTTTCCAATGTATGAAATTCAATTAAATAAATACAAGTTAATTACCTAAGTCTTCTAGGGTACACAAGGTAACATCGCGTATTCTAACCCATAACAAAAAGATAATGAATGAAATTCCAAATCACATTAATAAAAACCATTCATCCATCATAACTCTAACATTAAAGCATTCAAGAGTGATAAACTAGTATAAACAATATTAACTCAATTTTAATAACCATACACTCATTTATTATAATCATGGGAATACAAGAAAAATATTTCCATAGATACAACATGTTCATAAGGTGATAGCCACTATCACTAGTCATAAAAGGAATAGAAGAGAACATTTATACATTGCATCAACTTCCAGTACATAACAAGGATCAATTACATAAGTTTACATCATTAAATTCCCCAACACATGTGGGAGTAATACATCAATACAAGAATATGACTGAAATACAAAATATACATCTGGCAACAAAGTGAACTCTGGACCATTCAACATCTCAATAGCATTTCATTGTACTGCATGAACATTGATAGGGAACCCAATGGGGTGCGAAGAAAATTCCACCCAACCACGTGGGTTTGAAGAACCACCCCCCATGCTAGGAGTAGACAAGGAAGGATCCTTGACCAAGAACATCCAAACAGATAAAAACAAGACTCAACACCAATCAAGAGTGACAAGAAAAAATACAAAGCTAATCACAACATCAATAGACCACTTCCAGAGGCTTGCAAATTCAACAAATCATAAGGGGTGCTAGGGGAGAGTGTCATCGCATGGTCCTATCATGGGTTATCCTGGATGCCTTTCTCTAGGCATTGACCCCCATCTATGGTTATCCTGGATGCCTCTCTATGTGTTGGCCCCATAGGGTGACTCATGCAAGGCCACTAACCTCTCATGAAGATGAGGTAATGGTCTTGCCAACCATGACCTTCTCAATCCACCCTTAGTCTATGAAAGCCTTGACGAGTGGATGATGCATCCTTATCTTGTTAATGTTATTCCTACCCAAACCCACTAATTCCTTTTAATTAAGTTATCACTTATTACACTAACTCTTGCATGGGTTATCCAAGTCTCCCCTTTGTGCATCAAACCCTATGTAGATCCACTCTCCCTAGAAACCCAAATCACAAAAAAAAAGCTCTAAGGGGTTGTACAAACACAGAGAAGCACTAAATCTCAAAACTGAAGCACACGCGAGGCATAAACCATCTCACCAATAGTCACATACATCGATACCCATGAAAATAGGTACAACCCATGCATAAATTCAAAATCACAATTATGATCAAACTTTTATCAAATACCAAAAGAAATGATAAACTCAACAAACAACAAGCTTACTCACGCCTCTGGAAACCTAAAGACCAATTAACCTCAAACTCCTAACGGAGGATAACATGACATTGTGGGTTCCCACATGTCTATACACCAATTCACAACAAATAGAAAATGACACGAGGGGAAATAAAGAATAAATCCAACTTCAAACCTCAAATGGGGGTCAATATGTCTTTACTAAACCTATAATAGCATTCTCAACTCCATTTTCTAAAAATAAACTTATTTTGAGGGAACTAATATTAAAAATAATAATCACTTAAAATGCTTTTAATTTCCATAGACATACCCTCCAAATAATGATATGCATCCATTCATTCTTAAATCTAGCCAATTTGTGTTAAAATCAAATTTCCTGAATGCTAAAATTACTTCTTTCAATTTGCAAACCAACAATGTATACTTTATTCTATGAAATGTAAAAATCTAATTTATCCAACTCTATTATGTTATATATTTTTTTAAATAAAATTTCTACAATAAAACTATTAAATGAACTTGATTTTTAATCAACATATTATAGTCTATAACTAGGCATTGCTAAATGAATAACAACACACACACACACACACACACACACACACACACATATATCTTTGTGTGTATATATATATTATTAAATAAAATAAGATAACATAAGAAAATTAAAAAAAAACAAATATAAGGCCTATTTAATATAGTGACCCCCATACAAGGAGGTCACAGCCTCAACATGCTACACACAATAGCCATATGATTGTTGCGCACAACAACCACTTGGATTGCTATGTACAACCTTCACACTGTTCCTATGCAACCCAACAAAGAAGGCCCTTAGGCATGGGGAAAATGTGGGGGTTGGGGTGTAGCCAAAGCCGTCCCTCCCTAACCCATCTACCTCAGTAAAAATTATAAATATGATTTTTTTAAAAGAATATAATTTTCTCCAAAAAAATAAAAGCATCTTTCTTCAACAGAAAAACATTTTTTTTCTTGAAGGATTACAAGTTTCTCCAGCATCGAAAGTATAATAAGAAAAATTGATTAGGGAGAAGCAAATTGGTTCCATTATCAAATCAGAAAACTGGAAAGGAAATTTACAGTAAAGAATAACCAGAGAAAAGCAAAGACCAAATTAGAAATTATATTTCTCACGCAGCTCAATTTAAAGGTAAAGATAGAAAACATAAACTCATTTCCATTTATTTAAAGGTAAAGATTTGTGTTCAACCAAGCAACAAAAGTAATACATTTCAAATAGATTTTCAAAACCCTTAGTTTTCAAACAACATCAATTTCCAAGAAAAACATAAACTATTTTTAAAATGGTCACCATTTCAAGTACAAAAACTAAATATTCAATTAAAAACAACCACTAAACATGGATAACAATTAATGAACCTAGATTTCTATGCTCTGCAAATGGAGTGGCGTGCATGGAATTCTTCTCTTCACTCTTTCGAAATAGCCCTTCATGAATTTTTCCTTCTTTCTACAACAATTTATTTCCAAATTTTCTTTCTTGAAGCTAGTTTTTGTATAAATTTTTATAGAGAAAAGAAAAGAGAGCCAAAATTTTGCAGACAGAGTTTCTTGTTCGAAACCCACAAAAAATGCAAGTTCAGAAAACTTCTTTTTTTTTCAATTAAATTAAAAGAAACTCTTTTAGTTTTTGAAAGGAAAAATCAATCAAAGTAGCAAGTTTCCATTTCCTTTTAGTTTTCAAATAGAAAATGAAAATGTATTCGTCCTTTTTTCTTCTTTTCCATATATTTTCCCATTCTGATGAAATCTATCACTTTTATTTTTATTTGATCTAAAACTCATAGTTATCTCACAAACAATTAATAAAAATCTCCTTATTTCTAATATTTATCATTAACTTAATAATTAACAAGCAAATCATTAAATTATATTATCTCATTTTACAAAATAACTATTTATAATTATAAACAATATTATTTACCTAATTTATTTATTCACCCTTTAATTAAATAAAAACATTTAATTTATCAATCTTTAAAGCTTAATGAATTTAAATTTAATAATTAATTTAGCAACATTCATTTAACTATATAATTATTTTAATTAAATAACATTAATAATCTAACAAGGAAACATCAAACATAATCATTAACTAAAATGGCACATATACAAAGATTAAAATAAATGACCAACACAAAACAATACCGAAAAAAAGATGGGGTCGTGGATGAATGACACCGCTAGACACATTAACGAGGGTGACAAACTTGGATGGGGACACTTCCTTATCAACTCCTTTTTTTTTCAACTTCATACCTATTGGGTTTGTGGGACATGCTCAGACCTAACAATGCAGGTGGAGTCAGTGTCTGGTACCTGCATCTTGCATGAAACCACATCAATAACATATAAATCTCTAGTACAAACACACCGTGAAAGGTAGTCACAGCGTAGCAGGGCACTCGTGAGCGAGTGATGCTACCCCATCCTTTCACCAAGACTCGCTAGAATAAACATCATACTCCATATCCCGAATTAAGCATTAAACCATATCATAACAACATAGTTCCACATAAAAGAAATAGCACATCTAGATGGAATGAACACCACATATCATATGTCATAAATCATCATAAGCAGTATCATGTGCATCCAACCAAGCTAAATTGTAAATCCACACAAGTCAAACTAGTGAAACAGTTATCATCATTATCTCAAGTACACAACTCAACATGAAAGAGTATCCAGAAAGTAACAGCAACACGAGGGGTATTACATCATCTCCCCCTAGATCATGGCTTACTCCTGGAAGCTAGCGAACAAATAAGGATAAGCCTCTCTAATGCGGGATGCATCCTCCCATGTCATTGAAGTCTCATCATTTGGGTCCCATTGGACTCACACCTATTCAATTTCTCTGCCCCTGAGAGTGAGTCTTTGGTGCTGTAGAACAACCACGGGCTCGAGTACTACTACCCATCCTCGAACATGAGAAACATCAGGGTAATAAGGCCTAAGTACTGAAACATGAAACACATCGTGAATATGTGATAGACTAGGTGACAATGCTAGGTGATAATCAATAGTGCCTATTATCTCCAAAACTTCAAACAGTCCTACAAAATGAGGCACGAGCTTGGAACCCTTTCCATAATGGATTGGGCTCTTTCACGGTCGTACTCTCAAGAAAACTCGATTGCCAACAGAAAACTAGCAGTCGACTCTATGTGCATCAATGTACTTCTTTTTCCTATCCTTTGTTGCCACAAGATGCTCTTTGATACAAGCTACCTGTTACTCCATGTCCTCAAGACGGTCTCAACTTAATGGGGTCTGGCAAGGATGGCCATATAGTACTTGAAAGGGAGCCATACCAATCAAGATATGATATCAAGAAATAGTCCTCCCAATGTGATTGCTGATCCATTATGTACATACGAAGCATGTCCTGAAGAACGTGGTTGACCCTTTTGGTCTAACCATCTATTTCTGGATGGTAGGTAGAACTAAAATTTAGTTGGGTCCCTAAGGTATGCTGTAAGGATGTCCACAAAGCAGAAGTGAACATTGGATCTCTGTCAAAAATGATCCTTCACAGAAAACCGTGTAGTCAAACAATGTCTTCCATGAAAATTCTAGCAACTGAAGAAGTAGTGTAAGATGATCGGATGGGGGAGAAGTGTGCCAGCTTGGTAAATCTGTCAATAGTGACCATGATAGCATCATGTCATCGAGAAGTCATAGACAATCCCACAATAAAATAAACTAATATTATGTCCCACTTCCATTAGGAATGAGATGAGATTGTAAAATGCCTACGGGATGTTGGTGTTCTTCCTTAACTCTCTAACATTCCAAACATCTTTCCACAAAGTCTACAATATCCCTCTTCATGCCAGCCTAAAAATATAGTGAACATAGTTCTAAATACATCTTCTTAACTCCCAGATGAGTAGAACAGGGAGTCTGATGTGCCTCAGTCATGATTAGAGTATGAAGACCCTCTACAGGAGGCACGTACATACAACCTGAATACCTCAAAAGACCATAAAAATCTAGTAACTTGCAAATTCTCCCTCTAATGCTCTACCTAAATCATTTTCAAATCTCACTTCTTGATACCATCTATCTGTGGTAAGTGTTACGAGGACCTGACTCCTCAAATCCACCTCGAGGGTCACTCCAAATATCTCATGTCTCCATCGACTCAAAGCATCTACCACTACATTCTCCTTGCCCTAAACATACTTGACCTCAAAATCATATTCGTAAAGGAATTCCATCCATCTCCTCTGCCTGGCATTCGGGTTCAGCTGTGTAAAGATATAATGCAAGCTATGATGATCGCTATGAATCTCGAACTGATGTCCCAGTAAGAAATGCCTCTATCTCACAAGGGCATGAAAAACTATAGCTAACTCCAAATCATGCGTGGGCTAATTTAGCTCATGATCCTTGAGCTTGTAGGACTCATAAGCAATTACGCATCCTTCTTGCATCAAGACGACCCCTAAACTTTCTAAGGAAGAATTTGTACACACCACAAAATCCCTACTAGGGCTAGGAACAGCTAATATAGGTGCACTGGTCAACTTTTCCTTAAGGGTCTAAAACATTGACTCAAATTGTTCTCACCAAACAAATTTCATCCCTTTCCTCTGAAGAGAAGTAATTGGAAATGCAATCCTTGAAAAGCCCTAAATGAACCGTTGATAGTAGCCCGCTAATCCCATAAAACTATGAATCTCAGGAACATTCTTGGGTGCCAGCCAATCAATGATGGCCTGGATCTTTGATGGATCTACTACGATACCTTCACCAGAGATGAAGTGACCCAAGAATTTCACTCCAATCTTGAAGAACTCACACTTTGCTAGATTAACATATAGTTGATTGTCCCTCAAGCACTATAACACCAATCTCAAATGTTCCTCATGCTCCTCCATTGTTTTCAAGTAGATCAAGATGTCATTGAGAAACACGAGAAAAAACCTATCAAAGTAGGTTTGAAAGACTCCATTCATCAGGCTCACAAAAACTGATGGTGCATTTGTCAACCCTAACGACATACCAATGAATTCATAATGCTCGTAACAAGTGCAAAATGCAATTTTGTGTATATCAGCTTTGGCTATTCACAACTGATGGTAACCAAACTTAAGATCAATCTTGGTGAATACCTAAGGCCCTTTTTTCTGATTGAACAAGTCATCAATTCTCAGAAAAGGATTGTGGTTCTTGAACATCACTTTGTTAAGTTTCCTATATTCAATGCATAAACAAAGTGAACCATCCTTCTTTACAAATATCACTGGTTCTCCCCAAGGGGAAACACTAGGATGAATGAATCCTTTTTTAAGAGTTCTTCCAATTGAAAATGAAGGTCTATGTTGTCATTCTGTATGGAGCCTGAGATATAGGCTCAGCTCCAGGTATAAGATCAATTATGAAGTCGGTGTCATTCTTTGGTGGCATCCTCAGAATTTCACTCAGAAAAACATCAGAGAATTCCTTAAGGAGAGGATATTCATCCAATGAAACCTCTCGACTCTCTCCCAAATCCAAGTCATTGATTGATATAACAAAAAACTAACACCCTTGATGGAAACACCTTTTCAATTGCATGGTCAAGATCATCTGTAGTGAGATATGTCTTTGTATACCAATGATCTCCACCTCATTACCTAAATCATCAATGCAACAAAAAGCCTTGCACTAACAATGAATTAAAGCACGATGGGCACTCAACCAATCCATACCTAAAAAAGCATCGTATGAACCAAGAGGCAGGATTCAGAGGTCCACTACAGTCACGAGTGACCCAATTTGCAAATTATAGCCCTGAACGAGTGACTCAACCACTACCTTTGCCTCAGAGGCCAATTTGACTTGCCACCTAACGCCTTGCCTTGCTGCCACCAGTCTACAATGCTCTACTACTGAAGGAGAGATAAATGAATCTAATGCTTTGGAATCAAAGAGAATGGAAATACTAGTTCCCTCTAACATATCTAATGTCTCAACTATAGTGCCCTGATTTTCATCTTGACGGTTGTCAACCACTGCAAACACTCGGTGTGATATACCTGCATCGCCCACTTTTGGCTCAAAAGCGGCTAGTCCCTAACCAAATCCTGTAGTGTTCCTCTACAAAAATTGTCTAGAAATATGTCCATGTTGCCCATAGGAGAAACACCCTATGCCTCAACCAAAACCTCTACCCCCAAATGGTGCATTTGACTACTAAAAACTACCTTGACTAGGTGTTGATTGTGTGCTCTATGCAGGCTACTCAAAATGGTTCCATCGAGTTCGTTGCAAATTTTGACTCTTTTTGGCCTGAGATCTGCCACTCTGCTATGGTTTTGAATTACTATGTTTCAATTGTGACTATTGCTGTTGTTGCTAACCACCCTTGGAGGGTGCATAATAACTCCTGGAAGACCTTGCAGCTTGAGGCTGCCCACCTCTAGAACCAAAATCTGATGCCAGTGCACTGTCAATTTGAACTCTTGTGTGGCCTCCCAATTCCATTACTAAGTTTTCTTCTACTAGACATGCCTTTTCAATAGCTACCTCCATTTTCTTTGGCTCAAAGTCTCAAACTCCATCATTGATTCAGGCGTTTAAGCCCCTGACAAAGTACTGAACAAGCATTGTCTCATCATTACCAATTCCTACATACTGCTTGAGCTTCTAAAAATGTCACTCATATTGTTCAACAGACATTTCCATTTGTTTCAACTCATGGTATTCATCTTCCCTACACTGCCTCTAGTGATTAGAAAGAAAACGGTCCTTGAATCTCTCAATAAATAATTCCCAAGTCACAATGCTGCTATCAAGATGCAATTTTTGCTCTTCAAGTCACCACCAAGTGGATGTGAAACCTCTGAGGGGAATGATGGCACAACTAGCACTAGTATTACTACCATAAGGATGCATAGGAAAGCATTTGTCCAGATCGATCAGCCATCTTTCTGCATCTAGACCCCCACCAAAACCATCAAACATGGGGAGTCATGCTCTCAACAGGTCTCTCATGTGACCCGCCAATACTGCATCATGTTCTACTACTATCTCCCCTTGTCTCAGAGATATCTCCCTTTCCCTTTTCACTCATTATTGCTCCTCTAGTCTAGGGCCTAAATGACCTATAATCTCCTCAAGTAGGTGTTGCAACTACCCTCCTTTGAAACCCTACTACTCTGGATTTTGGCCTCTGCCCACTAGATTATTTTTGGAACTCTGACATTCCTCATGATCTGAACTGTGGGAGGTTGAAGGTGATGAACTTTGGTGGTTGGACCCGTGGCCACCACCCCAGCCTCTTCCTTAGCCATGACCTCTACCCCAAGGCATATTCCCACACATCAATAGACAGGTACATGTGAGATCAAGAGATGAATGAAAATTTTTCCTAATGGACTCAAACTACCTAGAGAACCCAATTTTTGCAAACCTGGCTTTGATACCAAGTTGTAATGCCCCATCGCACAAACTCCAAAGGATCACTAACAATGCACAATTATTTTTATAACATATAAGCTATCTATATTATGTTTCCAATGCATGACATTCAATTAAATAAATACAAGTTAATTAATTAAGTCTTTTGGGGTACACGAGGTAACATCACGTATTCTAACCCATAATGAAATGATAATGAATTAAATTCCAAATCACATTAATAAAAACCATTCATCCATCATAACTCTAACATTAAAGAATTAACAAGTGATAAACCAATATAAACAAGATTAACTCAATTTTAATAACCATACACTCATTTATTATAATCATGGGAATAAAATAAACATATTTCCATAGATACAACATGTTGATAAGGTGATAACCATTATCACTAGTCATAAAAGGAATACAAGAATACATTTATACATTAGATCAGCTTCCAATACATGACATGGATCAATTACATAAGTTTACATTATTATATTCCCCAACACATGTGAGAGTAATACATCAATAAAAGAGTATGATTGAAATACAAAATATGAATCTGGCAACAAAGTGAACTCTGGACCATCTTGCATCTGAATAGTACTGCACTATACTATATGAACATTGATAGGGAACCCAATGGGGTGCGAAGCATGTTCCAACCGACCACGTGGGTTTGAAGACCCACCCCCTATGCTAGGAGTAGAAAAGGAAGGATCCTCTACCAAGAACATCCAAATAGATAACAACAAGACTCAAGACCAATCAAGAGTGACAAGAAAAAATACAAAGGTAATCACAACATCAATAGACCAGTTCCAAAGGATTGCAAAGTCAACAAATCATAAGGGGTCCTAGGGGAGAGTGTCATCGCATGGTCCTGGCATGGGTTATCCTGGTTTCCTTTCTCTAGGTACTCACCCCCATGTATAGTTATCCTGGCTGCCTCTCTAGGCACCAATCCTATAGGGTGAATCATGTGGGGTGACTAACCTCTCATGAAGACGATGTAGTGGTCTTGCCAACCTCGGCCTTCTCAGCCCACCCTTAGTCTAAAAAAGACCTAATAGGTGGATGAGGCATCCTTACTTATCTTTTTAATGTTATTCGTACCCAAACCCACTAATTCCTTTTAATTAATTTATCACTTATTACACTAATTCTTGCATTTTTTATCCAGGTTGCCCCTGTGTGCATCGGCCCCCATGAAGAGCCACTCTCCCTAGAAACCCAATTCACAACAAATAGAAAATGACACAAGGGGAAATAAAGAAGAAATCCAATTTCAAACCTCAAGTGACAGTTACAAACAAGGAATCCTTTAAACCATCACTCATAATTTAACTAAACCCATAATAGCATCCTAAACTCCATTTTCTAAAAATAAACTTATTTTGAGGGAACTAATATTAAAAAAATAATAATCACTTAACACACTTTTAATTTTCATAGGAATACCCTCCTAATAATGATATACATCCATTCATTCTTAAATTAATCTAGTTTGTGTTAAAATCAAATTTCCTGAATGGTAAAATTACTTCTTTCAATTTGCAAACCAACAATGTATACTTTATTCAATGAAATGTAAAAAATTGATTTATTCAGCTCTATTATATTATATATTTTTCAAATAAAATTTCTACAATAAAACTATTAAATGAACTTGATTTTTAGTCAGCATATTACAGCCTATAACCAGCCATTGTTAAATGAATAACAATATATATATATATATTTATGTATATCTATATCTACATATATATCTATATATATATATATATTATTAAATAAAATAAGATAACATAAAAAATTTAAAATAAATGAATATAAGGCCTGTTTAATACAACAACCCCCATACAGGAAGGCCGCAGCCTCAACATGTTGCACACAGTAGCCATGTGACTGTTGTGCACAACAATCACTTGGACTGTTGTGTGTAGCCTTGACACAACTACTACACAACCCAACAAAGAAGGCCCTTAGGCATGGGGAAAACATGGGGGTTGGGGTGTTTCCAAAATTTTCCCTCCCTCACCCATATACTGCAATAAAAATTATAAATACGATTGTTTTAAAAGAATATAATTTTCTTCAAAAAAATAAAAGCATCTTTCTTAAAAAAAAAAAAAAAATTCTTCTATAAGAATTACAATTTTCTCCTACACCAAAAGTATAATAAGAAAAATTGATTGGGGAGAAACAAATTGGTTCAAAGAGTATAATTTTCTCCAAAAAAATAAAAGCATCTTTCTTTAATAGAAAAACATTTTTTTCTAGAAGAATTACAATTTTCTCTAGCACCGAAAGTATAATAAGCAAAATTGATTAGGGAGAAGAAAATTGGTTCCATTATCAAATTAGAACACTGGAAAAGAAATGTATGGTAAAGAATAACCAAAGACAACCAAAGACCAAATCTGATATTCTATTTCTCACACAGCTCAATTTAAAGGTAAAGATAGAAAACATAAACTCGTTTATGTTTATTTTAAGGTAAATATTTGCACTCAGCCAAGCAACAAAACTAATACATTTCAAATAGATTTCAAAACCCTTAGTTTTCAAACAACATCAATTTCCAAGAAAAACATAAATTATTTTAAATACGATCACCATTTCGAGTACGGAAACTAAATATTCAATTTCAAACAGCCATTAAAAATGGATAACAATTAATGAACCTTGAGTCCTACACTCTACAAACATAGCGACGTGCATAGAATTCTCCTCTTCTCTCTTTTGAAAAATCCCTTCATGAATTTCTCCCTCTTTCCACAGCAATTTCTTTCCAAATTTTCTTTCTTGAAGATAATTTCTATATAAATTTTTATAGAGAAAAGAAAAGAGAGCCAAAATTTTCAAGATAGAGTTTCTTGTTCAAAACCCACCAAAAATGCAAGTTCAAAAAACTTATTTTTTTTCAATTAAATTAAAAGAAACTCTTTTAGTTTTCGAAAGCAAAAATCTATCGAAGTAGCAAGTTTCCATTGCCTTTTAGTTTCCGAATAGAAAATGAACATGCATTCGTCCTTTTTTCTTCTTTTCCTAATTTTTTTCCCATTCTACTAAAATCTATTGCTTTTATTTTTATTTGATCTAAAACTCATAGTTATCTCACAAATAATTAATAAAATATCCTTATTTCTAATATTTATCATTAACTTAATAATTAACAAGAAAATCATTAAATTATATTATCTCATTTTACAAAATAACTGTTTATAATTATAAACAATAGTATTTACCTAATTTATTTATTCACCCTTTAATTAAATAACAACATTTAATTTATCAATCTTTAAAACTTAATGAATTTAAATTTAATAATTAATTTAGCAACATTCATTGAACTATATAATTTTTTTAATTCAATAACATTAATAATCTAACAAGGAAACATCAAACATAATCATTAACTAAAACAAAACATATACAAAGATTAAAATAAATGATCAACACAAAACAATACTGAAATGGAGAGAAGGTCATGTAAAAATGACACTGTTAGACATAACAATGAGGGTGACAAACTTGGATGGGTACACTTCCTTGTCATCTCCTTCTTTTTTTCAACATCATACCCATTGGGTTTGTGGGACATGCTCAGACCTAACAACATAGGTGGAGTTGGTGTCTAGTACCTACATCCTACATGAAACCATTCCAATAACATATAAATCTCTAGTACAAACACACCATGAAAGGTAGTCACGGCGTACCAGGGAACTCACGAGCGAGTGATGCTACCTCATCCTTTCACGAAGACTCACTAGAATACACATCATACTACATATCTAGAATTGATCATTGAACCATATCATCACAACATAGTGCTACATAAAAGCAATAACATATTCAGATAGAACAAACACCACATATCATATGTCATAAATAATCATAAGTAGTATCATGTGCATACAACCAAGCTAAACTATAAATCCACACAAGTCAAACTAGTGAAAAAATCGCCATCATCGTCTCAAGAACACAACTCAACATAAAAGAGTATCCAGCTAGTAACAACAACACGAGGGGTAGTACAATGTAAGGTTCGGAAATATTAGAAAATGAGGTATAAGGAGGTCTAGGAAGGAGATGAATTCATGGTTCATTTGTGAAAGTAAAGGTTTCCAGTTGGTACATACAACAAGTTAAAGATGAAGAATTTCTAACCATGCAAGATCCTGAGGAAGCATGATTCATAAAATGTATATGAGGTAGGGTTACCTAATGAAATTCATATTTCACCTGTGTTTAACATTTTAGATTTTAAAAAATAGCATGAAAGAGGAATTGATGAAGAAATAATAGAAGAACAGTGGAATATTCTAGCACCTACTTCAAAAAAGGAGATAGAAGAAATTTTGGATAGTCGTGTGGGTAGAAGAACAAGAAATAGGTAGTACATAGAGTAGTTGGTGAAATGGAGAGGAAGGCCTATTGAAGATTCATCATGCTTGTCTAAGGCTAAGGTTAACCATCTTGGTTTCCCTCTAACTCCTAAGAAGTGGCAGGTTCACTTTTCAAGTCACCCTAGTTGTCTGATGCAAAAGCATCTAGTGGTGTAGGGAAATCTTGCATCACCCAAAAAAATTGGTTTTACTTAACTTCTTTAGTTTTTTCGAGTTACATGATGGAACTTAAGGGGTGTAAGATAATCAAAAGTTAGAAAAGGAAAAAATGATCACTTACTATTTTTAGTAAGTTGACCTAAATGGGCTCGTATGGACCTAAAAATTTACCCCAAGGAGAAAAGCTAGAAAACATTTTTGGTCATGAAACAATCATCTCAATAACCTGCATGGTTTGGGAGATATTAAAGTTTTCATCCTGAGAAATTTGTCCAATGCAACTTCAAATTTAGATATGAAAACCTTACAGGCCAAGAAACAACTTGAAAAGTTGACAAACTAATATGTGATGACTCGACGGTGTATATCTCTTCAAGAGATTTCCAATGATATGTTATAATAGAAAATAAGACACCCAAATCAAAAGTTATGGCCCCACAAAGTTGCCCCGCTATAAAGTGAATTTCATTAAAATTTCTTCCTAGGAAGGAAATCAAATGACGGGACTTTTGGTACCAAAACAAAAGGGAAAGTTACACTTTCTAGAACATTCTAGGGTGGTTATTGGGGTAAAATGAAAAGGGTTAAGTGGGGGTTGTAGAAGGTGCCTCCATTAGTGCAAATTTGGGCTCCGAATAATATATTTTATTTCTAGAGTTGATTTTGGTGTAATGAACCAAGCCCATGAGGCTGTAGCATGTAAGTTTTTAATTTGCAATTTCATTTTCTAAAAATAATTGAAAGTGACCTTTTTTAATGTCTCGCATCTTATGTGTTGGTATCTATTGTTGTTATTTGTGTGGGTTTCGAGCGGTGTGTCCCTCATTAGTTACCTAGGTTAGAGTTAGGATTAGGGTTAGCATTCAATTTTAATTATGGTAAAAAAAGGGTTAAAGTTAGGATTCAATTTTGAGCTAGGTTAGGGTTAGAATTAGGGTTCAATTAGGGTTATAGTTTTTCCTTAACTTCTTTAGATGTTTTGACTTCCATGATGGCACTTAAGGGGTGTAAGATAGTCAAAAGTCAAAAAAGGTAAACACCAAAACCTACTATTTTTAGTAAATTGGCCTAAATGGGCTCGTATGGACCTAAAAATTTACCCCAAGGACCAAAACTAAAAAAAATTCAGATCGTGAAATTTTTTCTCAATAATAACCTGCATGGTTTGGGAGATTAAAGTTTTCATCCTGAGAAATTTATCCAATGCAACTTTAAATTTAGATATGAAAATCTTAGAGGTCCCGAAACAACTCGAAAAGTGGACAAACTAATCGTTGATGATTCGGTATTGTATATCTCTTTGATAGTTTTCCAACTATATGTTATAATAGAAAATAAAAGACCTAGATCAAAATTTATGGCCCCATGTAGTTGCCCCACTAAAAATTAAATTTCATTAAAATTTCTTCCTAAGCAAGAAATCAAACTACAGGACTTTTTGCACCAAAACAAAAGGGAAAGTTACACTTTCTAGAACATTCTAGGGTGTTTATTGGGGTAAAACAAAAAGGGTTAAGTAGGGGTTGTAGAAGGTGGCTCCATTAGTGCAAATTGTGGCTATGAATAATATATTTTGTTTTCAGAGTTGATTTTGGTTTAATGAATCAAGCCAATGAGGTTGTAGCATGTAAGTTTTGAATCTGTAATTTCATTTTCTAAAAATAATTGAATGTAAGTTTTGAATCTGTAATTTCATTGTCTCACATCTTTTGTCTTGGTATCTATTGTTGTGATTTGTGTGGGTTTTCAGTGGTGTGGCCCTCATCAGTTACTTAGGTTAGAGTTAGGATTAGGGTTAGAATTCAATTTTAATTAGGGTTTAATAAGGGTTAATGTTAGGATTCAATTTAGGGTTAAAGTTAGAATTCAATTCAGGGTTAGAATTAGAGTTCAATTAGGGTTATAGTTATTCCTTAACATTTTTAGTTGTTTCAAGTCCCATGATGACACTTAAGGGGTGTAAGATAGTCAAAAGTCAAAAAAGAAAAAATGATCACTTACTATTTTTAGTAAGTTGACCTAAATGGGCTGGTATGGACCTAAAAAATTTACCCTGAGGAGCAAAACTAAAAAAAAAAATCTGGTCATGAAAGAATTGTCTCAATAACCTATTCGGTTTGGGAGATATTAACGTTTTAGTCCTAAGAAATTTGTCCAATGCAACTTCAAATTTAGATATGAAAACCTTAGAGGCCTCAAAATAGCTCAAAAAGTGGATAAACTAATCTTTGATGATTCAAAATTGTTTATTTCTTCGAGAGCTTTCCAATGATATGTTATAATAGAAAATCAGACACCTAGATCAAAAGTTATGGCCCCACAAAGTTGCCCCACTAAAAAGTGAATTTTATTAAAATTTGTTACAAGGCAAGAAATGAAATAGCGAGACTTTTGGTGCCAAAACAAAAGGGAAAGTTACACTTTCTAGAACATTCTACAGTGGTTATTGGGGTAAAATAAAAAGGTTTAAATGGGGGTTGTAGAAGGTGGCTACATTAGTGCAGATTGTGGCTTTGAATAATTTTTTTTTTTTAGAGTTGATTTTGGTGTAATGAATCAAGTCCATGAAGCTGTAGCATGTAAGTTTTGAATTTGTAATTTAATTTTCTAAAAATAATTGAAACTGACCTTTTTTTCTATCTTGCATCTTTTATGTTGGTAGCTATTGTTGTGATTTGTGTGGGTTTCAAGTGGTGTGGCTCTCATTAGTTACCTCAGTTAATTAGGGTTAGTATTCAATTTTAATTAGGGTTTAATAAGGGTTAAAGTTAGTGTTGTCCATGTTTTGCACACACGCCCCACCGTGGGTAGGGACCCCCTCTTTTTGCTCCCAACGGGGTGCTTTTCTCTTGTCTTGTTTTGTGTGCCCCATTTTCCAGGCCAAAATTGGTCATGTGCCTTCAAATGATTAAATTCCCTTGACCAAATTCACCTACTTGGGGTATTCAAATCCAGGGAGAAACAAAGTCCCCCTTCCCTTTTCTGTGTTTTGTCTTGTTCCTACTGACTTGGTCCTTAATTGCTCGATTCACTTTTTTCTACATTTTTTACTTTGCGGACAAGTTTCTTGTGGATTTGGGATGTTTTTGTGGTGCCTACATAAACTACCAATGTTTCGTTAAGTTTCGGGGGTTTCAAAAATTTCCTTCTGGAACTTCGTCCCTCTTTGGCTATTTTGAACTTTCGTGGACCCCCGATGGTCCACCTTTTACATTTTTGGCTTTGGGGACAAGTTTCTTGTGGATTTGGGATATTTTTGTGGTGCCTAAGTGAACTGCCAACGTTTTGTTAAGTTTCGGGGGTTTTAGAAATTTCCTTTTGGAACTTCATCCCTCTTTGGCTATTTCAAACATTCGCCGACCCTCGACAACCCGGCCTTCAAAACTTGGCCCCTTCGTGGCCGTTTTGAACATCCGCTGGCCCCCAGTGACCCAACCTCCAAAACCCAACCCCTATGTGGCCATTTCTAGGACTTTGTCCCTTTGTGGTAGTTTCTGGGACTCTACCCCTCTATCGTTGTTTTGAACATCCGTTGGCCCTCGGCGACCTGACCTCTGGAACCCAGCCCCTCCATGGTCGTTTTCAGGACTCCATCCCTCCGTGGCTATTTTGAACATATGTTGGCCCCGGATGACCTAGCCTCCGAAGCCTGGCCCCTCCATGGTCGTTTCTAGGACTCCATCCCTCTATCGTCATTTTGAACATCTGCTGGCCCTCGGCAACCCGACCTCCGGAACCCAACCCCTCCATGGCCATTTTTGGGACTCCATCCCTCCATGGCTATTTTGAACATCCGTAGGCCCTTGGTGACCCAGCCTTTGGAACCCAACCCCTCCATGGTTGTT
Source organism: Sequoia sempervirens (assembly GCA_007258455.2). Lineage (NCBI taxonomy): Eukaryota > Viridiplantae > Streptophyta > Pinopsida > Cupressales > Cupressaceae > Sequoia > Sequoia sempervirens. Next base: position 1,003,413,975 of record VDFB02281492.1, on the reverse strand, counting down.
TCTAGGACTCTGTCCCTCTATTGTCATTTTGAACATCTGTCGGCCCCTGGCAACCCGCCCTCCGGAACGAAGCCCCTCCATGGCCATTTTCGGGACTCCACCCCTTCGTTTCCATTTCTGGGACTCCATCCCTCTATGGCTATATTGAACATCCACTGGCCCCTGGCGACCCGGCCTTCGAAACCTGGCCCCTCCATGGCCGTTTCCGGGACTCCACCCCTCCTCCACCATCTGAGACTTTCCTTTTGGGCTGTTGTGTGCTCATTGCCATTTCAAAAGGGCGATGACCCTCTGAACTTCTGATTTTTCCAAAATGAGTCAAATCTTGAGGAATTTTTTCTAGCCACTCTTCCTTCCCCTTTTCCCATGCGCTATAATTGAAAAATATTGGTTTTGCTACGTTTTGTGAGTTCCTGGAACTTCCCTTTCAGTTTGTTGTCCCCCATTCACTACTCACCCTCTTGGGCCCGCATTAATGTTTATGGTCCAAATGAGCTCCAAATATGAATATTATGATCTTTTTATGATGCATGAATGGATCTAACAAGGAGTTTGCAAGATTTGACTAATTTTTGTCTTGATTTATTTATGAAAGAACTTATGGTGCTTCATGTATGCAGGATTCAAGGAGCCTACTGTGGGTCTGTCAGGGAGACCCATTGAGAAAGTTGAACAAGGAATGTGCATAGCTCTTGTCACCATTCATTTCATGTTCACCCCTCCCCCTAGCACCCACCAACAGGGTCAATGTTAGAAGAAGGCTTGTGCCAAGGAAGTCAATGACAAAAATGCAAGGGGGTGGCCTTGAAGAAGGCATGAGGGATTTGTCCACTCAAATAAGGGGAAACTAATCCATTGATGCCAGTCATCAGCAGGCCCATTTGATCCAATAAAGAACACTGTAAACACGTCAAGCAAAAGGAAGCTTTCAGACAATTTCAACTGCAGTGAAAAGGGAAATCAACAAGAGGACAATTTCTATAGTGACTAGCCACTAAAAGACAAAACAGGGAAAAGACAAAAGATGTATTTTAAATTACTGGATAATGGGGGGTAGGTGAAACCCTAATGTAAACAAATCTGGGCCATCCGTTGTAATTCAATACTATCCATTCATTTGGGCATTGGAAAACTATAAATAGGGGCTTGCCCCTCATTTGTAAGGGTTGGAGAAGTGATGTAAAGACATTCTACAGTAATAGAAAGCAACATTGCATGATTTATGGGTGTTCCTTTTGAGTTTTCTCTTTATGTATGCATGGTTCAACTTCCCTATTAGTTTAGGTGTTAGTTTCTTGAATGGAAGTGGTGATGGTGATTGTTGTTTCAGTATTTAATGAATTTCTAGCTCATTCTTTTTGTGGTTCATCGATGATGAGTCACTTTGCAAAGCTAGTCTAAGCTCTTTACTTCATTGCTGCAACTTAGTTCAAATACATGTGCATGATGTTTGTGTGTAATTTGAAAATCTACAGTCCTTAGAAGTTGCACTAGTTTTGTGTAGTTGTAGGTTCTCTTGGTCAAGCAAAACTTAGTTTTAGGTAGTTTGTCTACTGTAGCAGCCTCCATGATCACTATTCATTTGTAGTTTCAGATCTAGGAACCTCCTCTCTTTCCTTCCCTTTTTCCTTTATTTTTAATAAGTGACCTATGCTAAGGTTCATTGCACATTTTAATGCCAAATCCAATGATGAAATGGGGTTCAAGACTATTGTTTGAACCTGTAGCAAATGCATAGTAACTCTCCCATCCAAAGAACTCCATTTATAGACCCAACTTCCCATGCTTTGTAACTCATCCGTAAGTCCACCTTGTGATTCCAACAAAATCACATCAAACTTCAACTGAAGAATTCCACGCAAGTCATGACCTAACACTCGAGAAACCTTAGGGATATTTTCAACAACTTGTTGTTGGAGATTTCCTTTCAAGAGAGGTAGTGCATCTACACACTGCCTTTGTTGAGAAAGTGTACCAAAACACCCATCAACAATTAGGATTCAACTTAGGGTTAGGTTTAGGGTTATAGTTTTTCCTTAACTTCTTTAGTTATTTTGAGTCCCATGATGGCACATAAGGGGTGTAAAATAGTCAAAAGCCAAAAAAGAAAAAAATGATCACTTACTATTTTTAGTAAGTTAACCTAAATGAGCTTGTATGGACCTAAAAATTTACCCCAAGAAACAAAACTAAAAAACATTTTTGGTCGTGAAAGAATCGTCTCAATAACTTGCATGGTTTCAGAGATATTAAAGTCTTAGTCCTGAGAAATTTGTCCAATGCAACTTGAAATTTAGATATGAAAACCTTAGAGGCCTCAAAACAGCTTGAGAACTGGAAAAACTAATCTTTGATGATTCAATGTTTTATATCTCTTTGAGAGCTTTCCAACGATATGTTATAATAGAAAATCAGACACCCAGATCAAAAGTTATGGCCCCATGAAGTTTCCCCACTAAATAGTGAATTTCATTAAAATTTATTCCAAGGCAAGAAATCAAATGGTGAGACTTTTGGCACCAAAACAAAAGGAAAAGTTACACTTTCTAGAACATTCTAGGGCAGTTATTGGGGTAAAATAAAAAGGGTTAAGTGGAGGTTGTAGAAGGTGGCTCCATTACTGTAGATTGTGGATCTGAATAATATATTTTGTTTTCAAAGTTGATTTTGGTGTAATGAATCAAGCCCATGAGGTTGTAGCATGTAAGTTTTGAATCTGTAACTTCATTTTCTAAAAAAAATTGAAAGTGAATTTTTATTTTTGTCCCACATCTTTTGTCTTGGTATCTATTGTTGTGATTTGTGTGGGTTTTGAGCAGTGTGGCCCTCATCAGTTCCTTAGGTTAGAGTTAGGATTAGGGTTAGCATTCAATTTTAATTAGGGTTTAATTAAGGTTAAAGTTAGGATTCAATTTAGCATTAGGTTTAGGGTTTGAATTAGGGTTCAATTAGGGTTATAGTTATAATTAGTGTTACCATTATAATTAGGATTAGTGTTAGAGATATAATTTTGATTAGGTTTAGGGCTCAATTATGGCTCGAATAAGATTAGGGTTAGTGTTAGGTTTAAAATTTAATTAAGGTCATAATTATGGTTAGCATAGGGTTAAGGTTCAATTAGGGTTTATTTAGGGGTAGGGTTAGGGTTTGAGTTAAATTAGGGTTTGAGTTTAATTAGAGTCAGGGTTTAATTAAGTTTTAGGTTTGATTAGGGTAATCATTAAGATTGTGGTTAGGGTTCAATTCAGATAATAATTTAATTATGGTAAACATTAAATTTAAGGTTAAGATTTAATTAGGATTGGGGTTGGGGTTAATTTTATGATACAAATAGGATTATGGTTAGGGTTGAAATATGGTTATTATTATGATTCAAGTAGGTTATGATTACAATTAAATATGCATTATAGTTATTCTTACACAAACACTATTTCTATCCCCAACCCTAACTCTAAATCTATCTCTAATCTTAACCATAATTCTAAAGATAACACTTATTTTAATTATGACTCAAAACTTGAACTTATTTGTAACCATAACCCTAACCCTATTTATATCCCTAACCCTAAATCTAAAGTAAAACTAACTCTAACCCAAACCCTAAAACTTAACACTAATTCTAATTCTAAATCTAACTCTAACCCTAACCCTAGCTCTAATCCTAGCCCTAATCTTAACCTTAATTTTAAAACTAACACTAATTTTAATTGTAACCCTAATCCTAAACTTTTTATTGACCCTAACCCCAACCCTAAAACTTACACTAACTCTAACTCTAACTCTAAGTCTAACCCTAACATTAACTATAACCCCCTAATACAGACACTATTTCTAACCCCAATCCTAACTCTAAATCTATCTTTAACCTTAAACCTAACCCAAATTCTAAAACTAAAAATAATTCTAATTGTAACCCTAACATTATTCCTATTTGTAAAATTAATCCTGAGCCTAAACCTAAACCTAAATCTAAAATTAATTGTAACTTTAACCCTAACACTAACCCTAATTCTAAAACTAACATTAATTCTAATTCTAACCCTAATCCCAACCCTAACCCTAATTATATCTCAAATAAAAATCCAAACCCTAGTCCTAACCCTAAAATTATCTCTAATTTTAGCCCATACCATAATCTTAACCTTACCCCTAAACCTAATTCTATCTCTAATTCTCACTACAATCCTAACCCTACCCCTAACCCTAATCCTATCCTTAACCATAAGCCTAACCTTAACTCTAATAAAAACCTTAACCTAAAACCTAACCCTAACCCTATGTCTATCTCTAATCATAACCCTAACGTAACCTAAACCCTTACCCCAACCCTAACCCAAATCTAACCCTAACCCTAACCCTAATAATTTAATTCCTTCCATATCACATTGTGAATGCTACTAGCATATATTATTTATTAATAATATATATAAAAATGCCAAAAGATATCCTTCTTGAGGTGTCTACTTTTAATCAATTACTCACATAAAAGTGCAATAGACGCCTTGAGAGGGATATCTCTTAGAATTTTTATATATATTATTAATAAATAATATGTATATTCTAGTAATGGTATATTGGAATAATTACCTATTCTCAAATACACTCTCTTTTCCTATATAATATCATTGATAGTTTTATTGAAATATTCATTTACTCAAAATTAAATAAGTTATATTACAAATGAAAATCACTTACGATGATTAAAGCACATGAATATTTCTATATCTATATATAGACCTATATAAATGATTTAATGGTGATTTCAAGTATTGAAAAGAAGGATAATTTACAAAAGGAAAAACTATTATATAATAAAGAAGAAGTAAATGAATCTTAATAAACCATACTCAACAAGTGGCGAAGGAGTCTCTTAATGACAAATAACAAGATGGATCAATTATGTTTTTCATTAATAAACTATTGGATTCATAGTATTATTGTTAGCTCATCCCAAATAGCTCTCTTTCACTAAACCTATGTTATAAGGAGTATCAAAACTAAGTGGTATTCAATTTGAATAGTAAATAAGATAATTAATTTAGTGTTAGGATGGCTACTATAGTTGCATGTATCTAAGAGCTCTTACTAGATTAAATTTGCAAGAAAAAAACTTCTTATCAGTCTTAGATGAAAATAGATAAACTTAGTAATGTCATGAATATATTTCTATGTGTAACCAAAAGTGTATATTTGGGGTGTTATTGTCATTGAGACTCTAAATTTTAATACATGTGAATTTTAAATCAACAAACTAGGGTCAACCATTCTACACTTAAATCAAGTTGATCAAGTTTAGATTATGATGTTCCTTTAAGAAAAATCAAGTACAAAAATGTAAGTTAAGTTATAAGTCATTGGAAAGATCCTATTATCAACCTATTGTGTCAAGACAAATGTAAGAGTTTAAAGTCGACTATCAAATAAAAAATGACTAAGGGATTCATCCAATATGATCCCTCTAGTAATTAAATTATGCATTGTGTGTTAATATATTCCTGTCAAGAGTGCTAGACCTATTGAGCATGACAACTAGGAGGGTGGGTGTATTAGTTGCAGAAAATTTAACCTTTAAAACATTCACCAAAATTTAGGTCAATCAAAAATACTTAACTCTGCTAAAATGATTAAAAATTAAGTGAAAGTGCATAAACTGAAAACCATCACAAAAACACAATAACACCAAATTTATGTGGAAAACCTAATAAGAAAAAAACCCCGGTGAAAATTAGCTCACAATATAAAGAAAATCAAAACTGATTACAAAGGATCACTACCAAAATAGGACTAACTGTCCAAATCAGGACTCACTGTCTGATAATGGTTAACCAACCAGAGGGATTACTAACACAAATATACAAAGAATATAGAAAGATATGTTACAAAGAGAAGAAAATCTCAATGTAACAAAGATTTCCACCATATTTCACTCAACCACTTGCAGAAATGCATGAATGATAAAGTACACCTTCAGCTCACTACATTTAGAATCTCAATATTTAGAATTTACAAATGATTTTCCACACTCACATCACATACACACATTTATTCCCATCTACTTTGCATCTATTTTCTCTATTTCTTTGCACTTATATCATTTTACATCTTTCACCACTAACTCATCTTGTATTTATACCATCTTCAACTTTGAAACATATCCAAAATCCATCCATCATTAAATTCAAATTAGGTTGGCACCAAAATTTCCTAGGGTGGAATTGGAATGAGGGTGACCCAAACACATGCTTGATGAGGACCCAAATAGGTCCCAACACACTTCATCAACTTTGAAAGTAGTGTTCAACACATGGACAACCAAATATGATCCAATACTTCTAGACATCAAAATTATCTTCAACATGATCATAACAACTTAACTCTAGAACCGCAAGTCATAAGACTCAACCAAAAATAAATCTGGACCAACAACATTTCTCCTAGACCTCAACCAGATAGAAAGAAAAACCATAGTTCACAACTTGTGAACACAACTCGCACTATATAACGAATCAAAAGCTAAAAATCTAGATATAACATTTTCCAAAAACCTTGATCAACGTATCTGAGCCACACAAACATACGAGAAAAATATAGAGAAAAACCCAAAGCAACGACTGAACACCTACAACCATTATCCATTACAATTTCTCAATATCCTCAACATATACAACCAATAACCTACATCCATGACATCAATGACAATAGCAACTAGTTGATAACCAATTGACTAGTTGACATCAATGACAACACCTTCATTCTTGCAACAATATCCCCCTTTGTCATTGATGGAAACACATGATATGAAAAACCACCAAAGACAACACACTAGCTCTGAACACACTTTCCATGATTTTGCTTTCTATTTCTCCCCTTAGTAGATAATCTTTTTCACATGATACTCTTCTCCCCCTTTGACATCAATGGTAAAGGCAAAGGATATTTTACATTGATTTTCCCTTTGCCATTAAAAACAAAATACTCTTACAATGAGAACACATGACACTACCTACTCCCCATGAGAGGTAGCCACCAAAACATTAGTCCAAAAGAAAGTTATATCCATAGACCCATTAGGTTGATTCATATCCATATGCATATAGTTCAAGAAAGAAGGGGAAATGACCCCTAACTTCTTCTAGAGATACTCAAAAGTATCTTTAGGAAGAGCCTTCATAAATATATTAGAAATCTAATCCTTTGTTGTTACATACTTGAGATTTGCTTCATTCTCCACAACATTCTCTCCTAATAAGTGATACCTGATAGATATATTCTTTGTCCTTGAGTGCATCACTGGATTCTTTGAAATGTTAATTGCACTTGTATTATCACAGAAGATAGAATAGGATAATCATACACTACTTTGATATCTTCCAATGTTTGTTTCATCCATAAAACTTGTGTACAACAAGATGCATTAATAATATACTCAACTTCAGTAGTAGATAAGGAAACTAATCCTGATTTTTACTCAACCATGCCACCAATCTGCAACCAAGAAAGAATGCAACACCACTTGTACTTTTTTAGTCATCTACACATCTAGCCCAATCTACATCTGAATAAGCACTTAGTGTAACTTCAGTATCCATAGGATACCAAAAGCCATAATTTGGAGTGCCATTCAAATATCTGAATATTCTTTTAATAGCAGCACCATGTGTTTCCTTAGGATCTTCTTTAAATCTAGCCATAAGACAAACATGCATAATATCTAGTCTATTAGTAGTCAAATACAATAGTCCACCAATCATATATATATATATATATATATATATATATATATATTCTCTAATCAATATTAGGTGAATCATCATCTTTACCTAATTTGTAACCAATCACCATAGGAGTGCATACCAGTTTGGAACCATCCATCCCAAACTTCTTCGACATCTCTTTCACATACTTGGACTATGAAATAAAAATCCCTTTCTCTATTTGATTAATTTGTAGCCCATGAAAGAAATTCATCTCGTCAAATATAGACATCTCAAATTATTTTTTCATTTCTTCTGCAAAAATATTACACATAGTTTCATTTCCTCCAAAGATAATGTCATCAACATATACAACCACAATCAAGAATTTGTCATTTTCACTTTTAAAGTACATATTACTATCTGGCATACCTTTGTTGAAACCTTGTTTAATCAAGTACCTATCTAACCTTGCATACCAAGCTTTAGGAGCTTGCTTCAATCCATATAAAACTTCTTTTAATCTACAAACCATATCTGGTTGATCTGACAACTGAAATACTTCTGGTTGTTCAATGTAGACCTCCTCTTCTAGTTCACCATTCAAAAAATGTAGACTTAACATCCATCTGATAGACCTTGAAATCTTTATGATCGGAAAACACCAAGAACATACTAATAGCTTCCATTCTTTCCACTAGAGAAAAATTCTCCTGAAAATATATGCCTTCTACTTGTGAGTAGCCCTTACACACAAGCCTTTCTTTGTTTCTAACCACTTCTTCATTCTCATTCAACTTATTTTTTAATACCCACTTTGATCTAATAATGTTTTTATCTGTTGGTCTAGGGACCAATTCTAAAGTTTGATTCTTCTCAATTTGAATAAGTTCTTATGTCATAGCTTCCATCCAATGCTCATATTTAAATGCTTCATTTACAATCTTCGGTTCAATCTCATAAAGTAAACATAGATTTACCTCACCAACAATAGCACTGCTTCTTGTCATTATTCCCTTTATCTTGTCTCCAATGATTTGACTTTCTGAATGATTTTTTTGCACATACTTAGGTGTCTTAGAGGACACCATTGGAGCTTATTCTTCTTCTTCTTCTTCTTCTTCTTCTTCATTCTGCTTCTCTTGCTCATCCTTCTCCTGTTCTTTCACAACTTCTTCAATCCTTATGCAAGCAGGTTCATCAAATACATATCCATCAACATCAATTGAATTCTTCATTGCTTCATCAACATTCATATTTGTGCTTTCTATAATCTTTCTTAGTCTTTTATTGAAATATCTATAAAATTTTCTTTTAGTAGAATATCTAATAAAAATACCTCCATCACTTCTAGCATCAAACTTCCTAGATTTTATTCATCTCATCTGATATAACACTTGCTTCCAAATACCTCAAAACACTTAACAATAGGAATTGTTCCACACCATAGCTCCTAGGGGGTCTTCATACTATTTTCTCTTGCATGAAATTGATTGAATACATAAACTACAGTGTGAATAGATTCTCTCTATTAAAATTCTGGTAGACCAGCCTTAGTAATCATTGATCTAGCAGCTTCTTGTATTTTTATGTTCTTTCTTTCAACAACTCCATTCTGCTAAGGAGTTCCCAAAGCAGATAACTGTCTTTTTATTCCATGCACTTCACAAAACATAGTAAACTCAAGGGAGGTGAATTCACCACCTCTATCAAACCTTAAGTATTTTATTCTTAAATTTACTTCATTCTCAACCATAGCTTTGAATGTCTTCAATCTATCTAATGCACTAGGCTTCTCTCTAAGAAATGAAACCCATGTATACCTAGAGTAATCATCAATCAAAAGCGTCAAGTACCTTTCAAATTTTAGAATTTCTAGTCTTATAGGACCACAAAGAATTGGATGAATTAAATCCAATAGTCTAGTAATAGATTGTTCCTTTGATTTGAAATGATTTCTTTCTTGCTTCTAAAACTGACAATTCCTACAAATAGCATTAAATGGCTTTGTAATCCTTGGTGAATTTCTCACAACCTCAACTCCACTAATACTTTCTAGATTATAAAAATTCATATGAAACATTCTTCTATACTACAATAAACTATCATTGATCTGAGTAATAAATCATCGTCCATTAGCGCCATTAAGTTGATAGATATTTCCTTCAGATTTCTTTCTTGTAGTGATCACTGTTCTAGAATCTTTCTTGATTTCACATCTTTCATCCTTGAATGTGATATTATATCCCTTAATGCACATCTATCGAACACTTAGCATATTATATCTTAAGCCCTTAACATAGTAGACATCATCAGTATTATGCTTTCCATCAAAACTTACTAAACCTATCCCACAAATCTTAGCACCAGTATCATCTCCAAACATAACTAAGCCTTTGGAGATCATAATTTTCAAGTTTAACAAACTTACTCTTATCATCGGTCATGGGATGTGAACAACCAGTGTCAACAACCTAATAGTTCTTTTCCTATTTAGCATGTAGGGAAAATATTATAGTACCTTCATTTCTCTCCTTCTCCAAAGGGCATTCCTTCACCTATTTTTAAGAATTAGCAGAAGTAGGTTCATATTTTATAGCCAAGAACAAGCATTCATTTTCATCAAGATCTCCATAATCAAATTCTTTATTAGAAATACTAGCATCCTCATTCACATAATACACTCTATTGATCTTCTTGCCTTTGGTTTCTTTGTTAAATATTTGTTTATTCCTTTTAGCTCTTTCTGGACATCTCAAAGCATAATGACCTATTTCTCCACAACTAAAGCATTTAAAAGATAACTTACCTTCATACTTGTCAGAGCCTTTCTTCATCCTTCTCACAAAGCTATCTTCTACTTCATCAATATTTTCTTCATTCAGATCTTCATCTCTTGCAGCCTTAAAAGTAGTTTCTGATTTGGATCCATTTCTCAAATTTGGCTTTTTCATCTCATAAGATGTTAGAGTTCCAAATAACTAATCTTTAGTGTAAGTTTTATAATCTATATGTTCTTCAATAGAACATACCTTTTCACTATAAGCATCAAGGAGAGTTCTAATAATCTTCTTTACAATCCTCGATTCATCTATTGTAGCACTAAGTCCTCACATTCCAGCTACTACCTCATCTAATCTTTCTACATAGGCTTTAATATTCTCATCTTTAGACATATGCAGGAGCTCAAATGGTGTCTCAAAATTCTACAACTTTTCTTATTTCACCCTTTCATCTCCTTCATGTTCCTTTTCTAAAACATCCTATACTTCTTTACCAGTCTTTAGATTTTGAACTTTAGTCAACTCGAAATGTACAAGACTATTCTTAAAAATGAACTTCACCTTATTTTTTGCTTCATGTGCCTTGCTCTCATTAGCCGTACTCAGACCATTAGTAGGAGTGTAAAAAGTCTTGTAAGATTTCTCTACATCATATCCACATTACTTTAGATATTCATCCATCAATATTTTCCACATAGTATAATTAGTTATATGTCGTAGAAAAATGGCCCCTTATCATTTTCATTGCCTTTTAGGTCTTGTTTCATGGTATTTGATATTTTTTTCTTTGATTTTATGTTGCAACATGGCTTGAACATGCATATTTAGGTACTAAAATTCAAATAATGATGTCTTTTGAAGGTGTTGTGAAGTGTTGTAAGATATTTCTAGATTCTTCTAGACTCTATTCATTATAATTCACCTAAAAATCACCTTTTTACACATCATCAAGTCCTATTTTGAAGTGTTGTAAAGTCTTGTAACAAGATTTCACACTTTCCTATGCACAACTTCAATATTTATCTCTTCTTATGACTTATTTGACCCCTTTATGCCATCATATGCTTTAATTGAGTGTATTTTTGGATATTATCTCAACAAATAACATTAAATGCAACTTAATTCTTGACACTTTTTTTAGGTCATAGGTGGGACCCATTCGCCATGGGTGGCGAATGAGTCCCCCTTGACCCCAAATTCAAAATATTTTAAATTTCTTTTTGGGATTTTATTAAAAATCACTTGATGTCGGCATGTGATGAGGTATGAATGGGAAACTACGACACAAGATTGTATAAATAGGAATTTTTCACTTCATTTTACATCTCCCAAGCAATATCTCCTCATTCAAGCATTCAAGTACTTTGACGCAGCCATTGACATTACTTCAATCTTTCATTATCAAGGGTTTGGTAAGTTAATAGCAATTGCATGTTATTATTTTATCTTTCCTTTACATTTCATTATTTTATTAAGGGTTTTATTACTACAACTGGGGTTTGACCAAGGAAAATCCCTATTTGCTAACCCTCAACCATTTTTCCCTCTTGCATGTGTGTTTGCAGACTTAGGTATGTATATTTATCAAGCATTTATGTGTTGAAAAGTGGAAAGTAGAGTCAACTAGGTGTTTCAAGTCAACTCAAATCTATTTCATGCTTGAAGAAGGTTTTCTATCTGATTCCCACAAAATTGACTTTGACCACCTGACAAGCAAATATTTCCAGATTTGGTGTTATAGAGTTGCCTCCTGATTTTCCAAAAATTTGGGAGAGGAATTATTCACCATTAGTGGAAAATGAGTCCCACCTTAGGACTAAAAATATGAGTTTTGTTAGATTCTAGATCTTGACTATTAGAAACCAGTTTACTAATTCGCCACCCTAGGTGAATGAGTCCCACTATGAAAAATCAGTAATTTCAACCAGCATCCACAACATTTCATATTCTTCATCAAGTCTCTAGGTGCACTCAAACTCATCACTTTTCTTTTTTTGTATATTTTCTTCATTTAGTCCATTATTGCATTACACAATATGTTTTCAAACCTAGCTTTAAATTGTACTTTTGCATTCATTTTAATCCATTTAGATTAGTCAATTACATTTAGTTAACTTCATTTAGGTTATAAAACATCACACATAACATTAATTGAATGAACCCCATGCATTTTTTGGTCCTATCTCTCTCCTTTTAGGTGACAAACCCTAGAAGAGCTAGAGTTGTTCATAGTGACCTAAAAATCTACGATTAATTTTGGTGAACCAAACTTTTGGACACTTTGCATTTAATATTTCATTCTCATGTTGCATCCTAGTTTACATTTGCATCAACATTGAATTAGGTCATTGTTTTGTTTTTGCATTATAGGTATTTCATATTGCATTAGTGAAAACTTCATTTAGATTTCATTTTTGTACTACATCTCATTGGAAAACTAGAAAATCTGCATTTTTCATCCTTAGTTGCATTCTTTAAAACATTAAAATCATCTTAAAAATTATGAAAAACACAAAAAAATTGTATACTGGGACTCATTCGCCACCCTAGGCGAATTAGTCCCTCTGCACTTTTTAGATAGTATTTATGGCATTTTTCTAGCATTTTCCTGCATTTCTATTTTTTGTAGTTTGTTTTCTATTACAATTAGCAGTCTTTATGTTATTTGCATTTAAACATCTTAGATTACCTTGCATTTGACTTCAACCCTTCCTTTGTGGTACTTGTATGAGTGTTTGGTATCCTGTTGATAATACTTTAGTGAGAAGAAGTTCTAGAATCATGGCTTCCCACAATAGCACTTTTGTTGTGGACCTTGGGATCTCATGACCTCCTACTCCTAGTATTGATAATGGTGCATTAGGCATTGATCATACCACTTCCATGCCTTCACCCTTCCATTTAATGAATGTTGACACCCAAAACAATTCTCTTCCCTAAAACAAGGTCATTAGTCTTTATGAAGAATTTGCACATTTACAACAAGACTTGACACTTGAAAACATTTCCCAAACTGCCATACCTACCATTGATAATCTTCATCATTTGATTGAAAGTGATGAAGGCTTGCAAGTAATGAAGAAAATTGTTGAGATTTACAATAAACATACCTCTTCTAATACCCAATTTGCAAACATTCCTACAAGCCAAGGAGGACCTCCAATTCCTCCCCCTTCAACCTGTTGGAACCTTAAAATTTTGGCAAAATGTGAAGGTGCCATAATGAAAATTTTGATTGCAACACTCAGAAACTCAGTTGTAAAATCAATCCCAAGAGCACATTTTAAAAAATCATAATTTAATCATGCCAAACCACATTGCACATATGTTCATATACCATATGTGAATGGGCATGCCAAGTTTTAGCTTCCTGTGATCAGTTTTGACAAGATTTCAAAAGGCCAAGTTATAGGGTTCTGTAGGGGTTTGTTGTCTACACACTGTGAAATCTATTAAAGAGACCAATTTTGGAAGTTAGTATTAAGCAACTGAAAGCTCATCATGAAAAACCAATTGATTCCTTGGATTCTTCTCATGAAAGTGTACCTCCATACCATTTTTCGGGGCTTTAGGACGTCATTTGATATTTTTTCAAAATCAGAACCAGATGGGTTTACTTAGGTTGAAAACTATATTTTCAGAACAGCTACAAAAGGGAAAACTTTGACACTTGATATTTGATGAAGAAAATAAAATGAGGGAAAACCATCTTGCACACATGTTCACCATGCTTAAATGAGCTAGTATGCAAAGTTATAGCTTCTCAAAATTAGATTTGATATTTTTTACAAAACAACAGGATGGAGGGTTTCAATTGAGCTTACCAGTGGTAATTTTTCAGAAAATGCTAAAATGGGCAACTTTGAACATTGATATCTTGCAATCCAAATAGCTTCATGAAAATCCGTACTACATCCATATTCCCCTATCATAGCTCAGCATGTGGACGTATATGGCTCCAAGAGAAATTGTGACCCATTTTCAAAAATGGTTTTGGAGGTTGCTTAACTTAATTTAGTCTCTGTGCAAAATACCAGCAATCAAAATCTGAATGATTGTAGAGAGATCATTAAAAATGTTTCATAAAGTAATTGAATTAGAAACCAAAAAGGAAAGCATAGACCATCCATGGTGGGGCTTGGTGTTGAGGCATTCTAAAGAGGCTATTCTTGGACAATATATTAAATTTTTTTTGGAATTTCATACACATCATGGTTATGAACTTCTTTATACATCGCATGTGGTCAAATTTGGTGAGAGAACATTTTAGGGCCTAACAAAGAGAGCATATTTGATCAAATGGATATGGGAGTTGAACTTTATCAATTTCCCTTATATTAATCTACAAAAGGACTAAAATAGTATTCAAAATTCTCAGATCTCAAACAATTTTTCATATTTTTAGTATCACCATCCTCGAGTTTGGATCGTTGAGCCAATTTGGAAGCTTCTCACACACGCAATGATCAAAGTTATGGATTTCTCGGCCATAGAGTGATAGAAACAAGGGAATTGTATCAATTATTGTCAAGGGTGATCTTCGATAAAAATGCTTTTCTATTTACTACTATTGGAAATGAAGTGACATTTCAACCCAATCCAAATTCTTATTACCAAACAGAACACCTTATCTTACTTCGAGTTTGTTGGGAGAATGGTTGCGAAGCCTTATTTGAATGTTGGCTTTTAGATATTGATTTTACTTAGAGCTAGGGTTACTCATCATGATATTCATGTTGTGGATCCAAATTATTATAAAAATATTAAGTTGATGTTTGAGAATGATATAAGGAACATGCCCGATCTTACATTTAGCATGGATGCGGATAAGGTGAATCCCATACTTTATGAGAAGGAAGAGGTCATAGATCATGATTCGATCCTTGGTGGATGAGCGATGAAGCAGAGAAAATACAGATAATCATTGAAATATAGGAGAAGCATAAGAGGATTTAACATCTGCGGAGGCTTTGTTGAGATTTGTTTAAGATAGAACGACCTCTATCCATAGCAACAATGTGATAAAAGATTACGTGAAGAAAATTAATTAGGGAACATGCCATGAATGGAGAATCGTGCGCTACACATAGCCTATGAAAAATGTGATGAAGAAACCTTCATATTATATGTGATTGTTTGTTGTTGGCGTATTACAACAGAAGCTCTCAAACTTCAAACAGTTTAGGAATAAAATCCACTACTAATGAGGTTCTCCGAGCAGTGTCAGGATAAATGAATGCACTCAGGGTGTTTATCCAACTGCTGGTTGTGGAAAGCAAGAAGATATTCATGAATTTATCAATCTATTTTTATGAGTCTTCAAAGAGATTGAGGCATTCTCGCATTACCGCAGGGGGTCTCAAATCTTCCTGCGGTATTGCGGTGACTCCAATATGCTTCCCGCATTACTGTGCGTGTAATTTAAAGAGTGTGTGGGTATGTGGTGAAGTAAAATCACTAGGGGTATGAGGTGAAATGCAATATGGTTGCGATGAAGGTAAAAGAAGCATGTGGGTGTGCAATAAAATAAAAGAGGGCAAAGAGCAAAATGTAAAGTGAAATATTTTTACAAATAGAGATATGTTCGAATATGATGAGGTAAAGATAATTTGGGGGAATAAATAAAAATGTGGGATAAGAGATTTTTAAAAAGGGGTGAAAATATGGGTTTTTGTGAAAACATTTTCACCTTGGGAAAATGGGTGCTTATTTCACCATGTAAATATAGTGAATATAAATGTATTGGTGAAATAGGAATTTGTAAATAGGGGAATAGTGAAGATATTTTCATGGAATTACAAGTGAAATATTTTTGACCAACGGAGTTAGAAGGTGGGTAATTATTCTTATTTTTGTGTGAAAAGGTGAAGATTGTCAGCAAAGGAATTAAATTTTATTGCAAAATTATTTTCACGAGAATAAAATAGTGAAGGCTAAAATATTTAATTTTCCAAAGGAAACTAATTAAATATTTTATTTTACTGAAGACAGTTAAGTAAAGAGCTGCACTGAAAAGAAGAGTTACACCAGATGGGTGTTGTGAAGCATTGCAACCCTAAAAGACCAATGTATATATGTAAGATGAAATAAAATCATTAGAGAGGGGTATTAGTAGTTAGGTAGTTGCATAGGGTGAATAGTTGCTAAAAAAAAAAATCATGTTGTACATTGTAAAATCTTTTCAAATTATATAATAGAGAAGAATGCATAAATTTGGTGATTCAATTATGGTGTTAGTTTTATGTTGAATTTATTAAAAATATTATCTGGTTTTCTCAAAGGTTGTCATTTCCTTATTATTTAAATTGATGTATCAAGGATATTTTCAATTTATCAAAGCACATTTGCTGGTTTTGTGTGGTTCAATTAACTGGCTCCTTCAAGGAAGGATTAAACTCTTCTAATTAATGATAGTAATCTAGAAAAGGACATTTGGATCAATAAGAAGAATGCCAAGAATAAAATCATAAAAGTTACAAACAATATTAAGTGTATCTAGAAATAGGACTCACATATCATACAAATCTTGACTCCACTAGCCCAACAAAAGTAGACACTAGTCACACCATTTCCATTCTATAATTTCATAAATCTTATTTGAAATATTCACATCTAAAATTTTAGTAGGAGTATTTAGTAAGCTTTCATCTATCCACTCTCAATTTCCATCATGGATAGATTGCCAAAATACAAAACACATCACCTAAATCTGCTCATCCATATAAGTATACCCACCTAGGTTTGGAAAAACCCGAAGAGAAGAATATACAATTGCATCAATTGGTCTTATATGTTAGCCAAAAATGTATCAAGAGCTTGGAAACCTCTTGTGGTTTCCATCCAGCATTTTTGAGAACTAACATAACCATAGCATCTATACCAACTTATACCAATCTGTAGGTCACTACAACTATGCAATAGGTTAGTTATATGGATCCTTCCTTTATAATTCCACCTAACATTCCTACCTCTCTTTTGGCATTGCAAGTCCCTTCCACCACCTTCACACCCCTTAGTATTCCTTTCAATTCCCCCATCGTCCCTTACACTCCATCAACATTTTCTCTCCCATCTCAATCTACATACTCTGATCCCATTATTACACAACTCCTTACTACTATTTCTTCCATGCAACATCAACTTTCCAACATTAGCCAAAGCCAAACTGCTCCACCCCCATATCATGTCTGTAGTAGCCCCCTATCCTTAGAAATATTATGTACCCCGATGCCACAAGGGATAGAAATGCCTTAGTTTGAGAAATATGGAGGAAAAGGAAACCCTATCAACCATGTTAATGCTTGCATAGCTTTATGTAGTGATTTTGTCCTTGATGAGAGACTTTTAGCCAAGATTTTTCTGAGAACCTTGAAAGATACTGCATTAGAGTGGTTTTCCAACTTACCTAATCACTCCATCTATTCCTTCAATGAACTTGTGGATGCTTTCATAAGTAACTTCCAAGTTTGCATGACACCTAAGAAAACAATGGTTGACCTCATGCAATGTGGAAAAAACAAAAATGAAAAATTCACAGATTTTATCTCATGATACCAATCCTTGTATGCCCAAATCGATTTCAAGATTCCTGATGTGCATCTACAAAAGATGTTTATTGAAAAATTGCACACACATCTTTAGGATTAGCTAGCTATGATGAAATTTCTTTCATTTATGCATTTATGCACAACCTTGTTTGAATATCATAACTCAATTTGAAGTCGTGATTCAAAATCCACTTCTCACTGAGCTAACAAACCTAAACACAACAACCAAAACTTTCATAGACAAAATAAAGGATTTTTACAGTTTAATATACCTCCTCCACAACAACCACAACCACCCCAACTCAATCAAAATCAAGTGGTCATTGTTAAGGTAGCGGTGCCTTATCATTATGGTGACCCCAACCGATAATTTACTCCCTTACTTGACACCCTCCATAATACAATGAACCAATTAATTCAAAAATGCATGCTCACTTTGCCACCCATTTGACCACTTCATCCAAATCATCCATTACCTCCTACATTCAAACCAAATTCTTATTTTCATTTTCATTGCCAAAATGGACATGACACTGAACATTAAACAAGCATGTAAAACATTTAGTTCAAGACCTTATTGATTCAGGACATTTAACCATTATGGGTGTTAATGATAAAGGCAATAAGTCTATTGCACCCCCCAACCAGAATTTACAAATCTTCACCAATTCTATGCCTAAACACACTACTTCATTTGTCAAGGCTAGTGAACCTTCAAATCCTAATGTAATGAATATTGATACAAATCATGAATAACTTGATATAACTCCAACTATTACCCAAGTTCATCGTATGGATAAACTTGTGGGTGCAATAGAAATTATCCCTCGAAAGGGCCAAACCACTAAATCTCTTGATATCACTTTTTGTACTAAAGACATATTACAAAAAATTCATCATGGTCCTCTCTACATAGCTGGCAGAATCTATGATAAACCCACTAATGGGATACTAATAGATCCCACTTGTGATGAGAACATGATCATAAAATATTTTCTTATATTGCATGAGTGATATCAAGATGATTATAATAAACCAACTTCATGAATTAAGACACATACTAGTTTTGCATGCCCTACGATTCGATCAATCGCACTCCCTGACTGGACCACAGAACTTTGGAGGTAACATTTTCAATTATTCTACAATCGACCAATTTCATCTACGGCTAGAGCCACCCTTCCTTTGCTCGTAATGAAAGTGGTCTCATCGATTCAATTCTGAAGTGTTTGAAGTTTCCACATGGAAATGAGGTATTCACCATACACCATAGTGGCTTTAATCCTTTATCTTCCAAAGGTAATTTCTCATTAGAAGCCTTTTGGCCTAAACCCATGGAGCCCATTACACCTCGAAAGGACTTCTTTTTCATAGCATATCAAAAGTTCAAAGCCAAGAAAATAACTAAATTCTCTCTTCGTGGTATGTCCTCGTCAACTTCCGCACCTCCCATCATAGATGAAACCATGTTTCAACCTAAATCAGACACTGAGCAAACTATACAACATTCTGAACAACCACCCTTAAAAATTTCCCTTCCATCATCTAAATGAACGAGAGACACTAAAACTAATCATATCATACCTCCTCATGTTAAACAATTGTATAAAGCAAAAGAGAAAGTTGTTCACCTATCTTCTTTTTCTTCTTATGTTCTTCCTTCTTTGGAAGTAGAAGAACCTATGTTGACTCAATCCACTCTTACCCCTCAACAAATCCAAAACCACATCAACAAAAATCGTGTTACTCAGGAACGTTGGCGTCGTCATCATCTCCTTGCTCGTTAATCTAGCATAGAAGAAAACAAAGATAATCCACCTCCACCTTTGAAAAAATCAATAGATGACCACCTTGTCTCTCCTAACCCACCACTTGATAGTCTGGTACCACCTTCACAACAACCTGAACCAATCCAACAACCAAAACTTTTTATACGTTTGTCTTTAGAAATCACCCTTCGTCCTCTTGTTGTCATCAATCTTGATGCTGATTATGATGTGGAGATTGCCAAAATTGATGAAGAAATACACAATAATTTAAACTCTTTATTCTCATCCACAATGAGCTTAAAAGATAAATCCTCTTCATCAAGTGAAAAACCTAGTATTACTCCTAGTTCAGTACTTGTAATTCTTCCTTTGGATAGTCAACCACCCTCGCATTACACTGACCATGATTGGGAGGTGGATGACTTGTTAGATGGTTGACTTGCATTTTCCTTGCTAAGCCTTTTTCTTATTTGTTTTATTTTTATTTCTTCCATGTGTGTATCGTGTTCCCTTGTGACGTGTGTTTGATGTTCCCTCTCTTTGTACACTACTTCTATTCGTACCTAATTCTTCTAATCATCATTCCTTGTCTTTTTCTCTTTTTTTTCTTTTTTTTTTTTCCATTTAGGGATGACGCAAAGCGTAGAGACGCCCTATCCATACCTTCCATGTTGACCAAAGGACCTTTTCTTTTCTCTTTTCTTTTGTTTTATTTTTTACATTTGGGGATGGCCAAAGTGTAGAGACACCCTATCTCTCTTCCATGTTGAACCAAAGGTCTTTTTTATTTTAGCTTTTGTTTTGTGTTTTTCCTTTTGGGGACAATCTGAAAAGCATTGAGGCCCAGGCCTTCATGTTGACCCAAAATATTTTTTTTCTTTTTTCTTTTCATGCCGTTTGTGTTTTCCTTTTTGGGATGATTTAGGAGCATCGGTACCCAATGCTTCTTCCATGTTGACTCAAGCGGACTTTCTTTTCATTTTCTTCACTTTCTCTTTTGTGTGTTTGAGTTCTATGTGTATTTGGGGAATGATGAAAGTTACGAGCTCTTTAAATTTAAAATTGCAGCAATGAACATATTATTTAAATCCATAGATCCCTTATGTGTTTGTGTGCTTTCTTTTACGGGGGGCAGTTCCCTTTCTTTGTTTTCCACTTTTCTTGGCATGGTGTAGCCTAACTTTGAAACATATGACTTGGCATAGGGCTTTCCAAGTTGGCTCTTGTGTCTTGTTTTCTTTTTAATTTTTCTTTTCTTCTCTACTTTAAAATAATTTCTCACAAAATTATGTGTAGCAATTCCTTGAAAGTGAGGAGCATACATTACCATAATTCATTTGCATTCTTAGTTCCTAGTGTATCCTTGTCATTTACATGATGTGTTTGTTACTTTGTGGATGACATTGGGTGTGATGTCTTTCATAAGTGTGCTCTATCTTAGCATATTGCGCTCCTCTTGGTGGCATGATGCAATGCACTACATCCCCTAAGTTGTGAATATACTATTCTTTTATTGCTCCTCTCTTGGTGACATTAAGCATAATGTTTCCTAAGTGACTGACCTTGCATAAACTAAACAAGACTCTTTCGAACACTTTTTACATTTTGGCATTTTTACATTTTGCATTTTTCCACCTTGCATAATGCAACTTACATGACTATGGTACCTTTTTCTTTTTGTTCATTAGCATTTTTCTTTGTGGCAACAGGGCCCCATCCTTTCTATTCAATAATTACAAATATCCTATTGTATCATGGGTATAGCGTATAAAAGATAATAGGTTGAGTTAAAGTATTAATTTAGAAACTTGTCAAAATTATAGTATTGGCATTGAAGCATAATTCACGGTCTTATATGATGATAACAATATTGCTAATTGTATAAAGGATAGGCAAGGAGTGAACCTTAGTAGTAATGACATTCAAGCTTAATAATGGTTCATGATGGTTAGTAAATCATTAGTTTTATTAACAATGTAAATATTAACATTATAGCAAAATGTTAGTATTAAATTAAAAGTAACAACATTGGATATGATACTACACTAAAATTAAATCCTAAAATGGGGGAGACCAACATGGTGATAGTAAATGGTGATATTAACATTAAATTAAATATCAATATTAATAATAAAATCAACATTGATATTGGATAATATTAGTAATAATAGCATTCAATAATACTACTACTTGATTAAACATTCACTATATTTTAATTTTAATAATTTTAATTGAGATTAATTAGCAAAATTATTGTTTGGATCGTTAGAAATAATTTTGATAATGTTAATGGAGATTAAGAGTTGTTTTGTTTAAAATAAACAATACTTCTGGATATTTTGGAAATCTTGTTGGTTGGCCCATTATTATATAGGGATGGGTTGCGTATGGGCCTAGGATGGGTATTTAATGGAGATGACATAGAGATCAATCTCTCCAGAAAAATCTATTGATTAGCTAAAAAAGGGATTTGTTTGAAAAGTAACGCGCACCCACGTAGAAGTAGATAATGGTTGAGTGTAATGGTGGATACCCTTCATGAATGCCTGACAGCGATTTGATTGGGTAGTTAATGGAATTAAATTTTGTATCTCTTCAAATCTAGATTATGTGACTAGTTTGGTTGATCTGGTTGTCATTCACGTTGTCCTCTAGCAATGAAGTAGCGACCCTTAGTATCACATTTATGGTGCCTGGATATTGCTATGGAACTAGATTTGGCTGTATGGTTGATCTTTAATTTGGGGACCTTCCACCCCTTGCTTGAATTAATGTCAAAATTGTACGCCATGATTTAGGGGGATGTGAAAGGTTTAAATCCTTTTAGACAATTATCTATTGGAGTTAAGAAAATGCTATAGACTGTCTTGTGAAAAGGCCATCCCTTGAATGCCTTTGGAAAATTTGTAAAAATGAATTGAACTGGTTATGCTACGCATAATGACTGTATATGTTATGTTCCTATTCATTGTTTGAATGTGTGCCTCTCATGTGAAGCAGATTTTATTTGAACTATATCCATTTGATGTTCAAGTGAAGTTATTTCTTTTTTACATTCTAAACCTTATTTTATCATTAATCTTGAATTAGTGGTTTTCCAAGGTTTCTCCCAATACGGTTGAGCAATTGTGTACTTAGGCATCCTATTCTTTTCCATATTTGATGCAACTATGCATATTACAATTATGATCTCTTTCTCCTATTCATTTACCAGTTAGACTTAGTTTTCCATCGCTTTTTAAACTGCTTGGGTACCCAATTGTACTAAGACTATTAAAGAATTGCCATTGACTATCTTAATACACAACATGGAGGCCTATCCACTTGCGCTGTTACTTTAAGAGCATGCTTAATCTTATGGATTCAATTGAACTAATCCTCTGTTCCTTTTGAGTAGTAGTCGGTCACGAGTTCGAACTACAGCGTAACTATTAGGTTATGTTTTGCACCACTATGTACGTCGAGAGTAATTGGTTAGGTTTCTTTTTATCTCTTGCCAACGACTTTACAACTGTTTACCAAAATTCTTGATTATCAGCTATCACAAAAGCTTCATAAACCCGTTGAATTCCTTTATAACTGCTTGAATATGTCTCTCTTGGTTTCTGTGAAATGTTTCATTGCCATGTATCTTTATGCGTTTCTAGATGCATTTTTAAATGCTTGATTACCATCTGTTCCATTTGTACACAGCCCTTTTGATTGTCTTCTCAGTACCTACGTTAGTCTATCTTTCGTATGCTTCGTAACCTTTTTGGGTGCTTTTTCACTTGCTGAAAGTGTGCTTAACTAACACGTACTTGTTGCTGAGTATATGGCTTACAAGGATGAAAATTTTTAATCTGGATTTCATAAGGCTTATTTCCACGATTTTATCTTAAGTGGTCCTAATATTTTTAATTACAGTTTAATTATTTTATTCCTTTAGTCTCTGGTACAACATGGGATAAGGAAGATTTTTATACCTTATAGCTGTTACAATATAGCCACTATTTGTTCCCATTCTTTATACGTAGTCCCTCTTGAATTATGGAAGCTTGAAGTACAAGAGGATGTCCTCAATGATTTGCTTTGGGAGCTCTAATAACCAGAAAAATAAATAAATAAATAAATCAGTTTGTTAGAATTGTTTTTCAATCATTGGTAGAATCATTCCAGGTTTTTTTTCTGTGTTAGTAAGTAGACCTTCATGCATGATGCGATTATTTCCCACAAACCAGCTTTAATTGATTAATTCGTGGTGCCTTTATCGTCAATTAGTTGTAATCTTGTAGCTTCCATTTCTTTGCTAGAGTTTTGTGTAGTGAACAAATAAAAATAAAAATGAATAAAACGTGGTTCTTACGGAAGAAAGTATGTGAGATGTCACATGGGAAAAAAAAAACCTAAGATTTCTAAACTTTTAGTTTAGAACCATACATGGCTTTATATATAAACTTTTCTTTTCCTTTTCTTTATAATCTTAATCTTAGTGGTTTTATTTAAAAGAGTAAGAAATGAATTGTTTCATAAATTAAAAAGTTGTGAACTATTTTATTCATTAAATATTAAAAAGGAAATATAAATATAAAGGTGGTGTTACATTAATAATGAGATGTTTTTATTTACTTTCATAAATGTAATTATAATTAATGAAATTTATTATTATATTCCAAATCTTTAGATTGATATAAAATAAATAAATAAAGAAATTTAAGTTTTCTTTTATTATACTCATAATCTTTATATATGATAATAATAGAAATATCAATCATTTAATTTGTATGATTATAATATCATGATTAAAGTTTCTGAGATTATAATTAAATATGCATAATGAATATATAATAAAATGATCACAATTCTTAATGTTCCCACTTTTCGAGATTAACGAACTTGGAATATATTAAGCAACAATGAGTTGTCAAAGTAGTGTTTATATGTTATTGTTACAAAAAAACATTGTTTTGTTGTTTTAGAAGATTCTTAGGAGATTCCTAATAGTATTTGAAGGATGGCATCTAGTAGGGGTATAAAAATGGGTTCAAGAAATTTTATGTTTGTCACCTATATCCTCCAAACAAAGGAGAGGAACTTATTAATTTGAATCAAATGATAAACCATTTTCTTATGTGATTAAAAAAAATAAAAAAATTAAAAAAAAAACATCAAGCCAAAGAGAATACTTGAATATTGAGTGATCACAACATGTTTGATTGGGATCCATTCAATAAAGATCCATGAGGTAGGGAAGAGGATTTGGTCATAAATTACTCTTTCTCATGCATAAATAGTTATATCTCAAGAAAATTCTATGCTCCATAATTCTCTAGTATATCCTTACCCATGTCTCCGACCCCTGGCTTCACCTAAGTGGGTGGCAGCCGACTATGAAACGTCTGGGGTAACGGACCCTAGAAAGGGTTGCGTATGATGTTTTGTTAGATTAATGTGTTTTAAATTAATGTTGAGCCACATTTTGAACCTTTGTATTTAACACCTTGTTAACCAAGGGTGTGGTGGGTGAAGTTTTGTTGTCGAACTATGGTTCCTCTGTGAATTATATATGTAGGCAAGGCCGTCAGAGACGAGCCCCCGAGGAATTAGGTCTGGCCCCTAGGCTTGTTCTGACACTATTACTATTGATATATATTGTATTTGCATATCTTGTGATTTGAATTAAGTTTGTGATTATTGATTTGTTAGTAGGACTAATCAAGCCTACCTTAGTGAAGTGGATTCCATATCTCCATTTGAAACTTAACCTTGATTTCCTTAACAATTATGTAGATGGGTGAGTCCTTATAATTTATTCTAGTGAAATGTTTGTTATGCTTTCATGAAGTGCGTGTATAGGAAGTTGTCTTTGGGAATTATGCTAGTGTTTACAGTTGAAATTTGAAATTTTTGTTTGTCTTTAATTGTATTTTTAGTGTAAAATTTTAGGCATTATATTTTGGTATCAGAGCAAGGTTGTAGCTCTGGGATCTTTGGTTAGTGTTGTAGCCTTTTTGGTGTCGTTACTCTGAATCTCCCTTGTGTGCTTACCTCCTTGTTGTGACTAATGTTTGAAATGACCCTATGACGTCTTTTCTTCCTTTATCCTTTAGTAAATGTTGTTAGCTTTGATTGAGTATTACATACCTCGATGTGAATGACGTAAGGGATTATGAAATAAATGATACTAGGATCATGAACCTTATGTGGGAAAATGATAGCAAGATAGTAATGCTTCTTAAAGGAATTATATAGCGTGTTCTCTAAAAAAATGGATAGAAGAGTAGTGATTTAACCATGACTGGGTTATGATCTCCTTGTTGTGAGGGATGGATAGAATGATCTTATGTTGTCCTTCATTTCTTTATTCTTGATAATGGTTGTTAGATCTAATCAAGTACTACATATCCCTGTTATGAATGACGCAATGGATTGTGAGACCAATGATGCTATGTTCATATGCTTTATGTAGGATAAGAGTAGTGAAATACTAATGTCTCTTAAGGAATCATATATTCTACTCTATAAAATCTAGATAGAAAAAGTAGTGATTAAACTTTGTTGAGATGTGGAACCTTTCTCTATGTTGTTAAGTTGATAGAGTATTATGTAACCACATGTGGATGATGCATTTGACTATGATGGGGGTAAGCAACTAAGTTTTGAGATTTTGACTTGGTAAAATCTAAATATAAGTGCACCTGTGTACCCTTCCTTAGGACTTGTAAATGGTTAGGTTGATAAATTTCTTTTAACAAATTAAATGTGTCGATTGGATGTTCCATTCATGTTGGTTAGCATGTTGTGGTGAACTACCCATGTGAAAAAGCAAGTCAATTTGCAATAAAAATGGAAATGAAAACAAGGTGAATGGATAGAAAATGTTAGTTCAATTCATGGATATTATTATTATCAAATTCACCCTCATTCTACCCTATAACCATGAACCTTATGGAGGTGAAGGGATGGTCCTTAAGGAATGACTATTGTGTGGATAATGCAATCTTACTAAAGTAAAACATCATCTAACTTCATAATGAAAGTGAATAACTAAGTGCACCACACTATAATTCTTAATTCTAAATCTATGTGCCTTGGTGTGATTTGAAAATATAATTCTTTCCTTGTGCGTGGAGAAATGAAATGCATCCAAATAGTGCATAATACCTTGGAATAAAGTGAATGTATGTTGTGTAACATTATCTTGTAGATATGAAATAAAGGTGTTGGATTGGTTCAAGGACCTTGGTCCCAAAATTGTATTCCCACCTTAGGATGTATGCATGAACTTGTATATGGAGTCAATTGCAATGAGTAAAAGTTTAGAGATAAAAAAAAAATAGTGGAACCATGTGCATAGTAAATAAATAACGATGGTGGAGATTGAATGAATACAGTAGTAAACCATGCATTGTTAAATTCTGAATTAAGTTGTTATTTTATTACCTGGCATGTCTGAAATATAGAATGGCATGTGCGTCATAACCACATAACTTTGGCGAGACTTAAGGTCCCCAATTGTATTATTACTTATAGAAAACCATATAAATGTTAATTCATTAGAAATGCAAATGTTAAGTGTGTGATTAAGTAAAATTTGAGTAAAAAGGAATGTTGTGCTTGTGGTGCTAACCAACTAGACTATGTTTTCCTTATCATGAGTTGAGTATCGAATAGCTTTTCTTAAAAAGTGTATCGTGGTTGTGTATGCCACTTGGTAGAATAGAATGTTTGCGGTTTAATTTATGTGTAAGGAAATGATTTTGTGGCTCTAAAAGATGAAAATTGGAAAGAGAAGAGAAAATAGAAGTTATTTTGTATTCTCGATGTATGTGAAAACCCCATAATGTGATTTGTATGTTTTGCATCTTTGACTCATATGGAATGGGATGATAAGATTCTTGATAGTTAATGTGATTTGTCATGTGGAAACCAGTATATGTGTTGTTCCCCAAGTACGAGATACAGGGTATTCGACTTGGGATAAGGGTGGTGGACGTCTAGTACGATCCCCTATGTGTACCCTTCGTGATTATCTTGTGTAGTTGATTTGTTGTGAAGTGGAGTAAGCATGAAATGTGTGGATGTGTATTTATTAAATGAAATGTGATGTATTCCATTGTGTTAGTCTTTTTTTTTTATGTTAAATGCGTACCTCTAGTGTTTGGTTCCCCCCTTTATGGGAGTGTGATGCCAGCTAGTGTAAATAGGGGTTGAGAGGCACATGTTCTCCCATCGGGAAATTACGAGCTCAGGGCATTGTCCCTAATCCTGAAAAAGGATCTATGAGGAGTCGTTGTAATCATCCCATGGATGTTGACCGTAGCCTACTCCCCCACATATGAGAGCCACACTTGTTGGTTCATAGTGCAAACCTATTCCTTGATGTTATAACCCATGGGTAAAGGATGGAATTTTATGGACCACCAGTTACTTATAATTATGTGGTCGGGGACCACTAGTGAGTTATATTTATGTGGTCAGGGACCACCAGTGATTCATATTTATGTGGTTAGGGACCACCAGTTACTTGTATTTATGTGGTCAAGGACCACCAATGATGTAGATTTATGTGGTCAGGGACCACCAGTTATTCATATTTATGTGGTCAGGGACCACCAGCTATTGAATGCTATTGTGGTTAGAGAACCACCATTCCCCTCGTCACCTTAGGTGGCTTGTCAAGTCACATGGTGCTCGTGATGTGCAAGTTGTATTGTTGAAATATGAATTGTTCATAATTCTTAATTGAGGTTTTACTTTATTATGCGCCAACAATGTGGAATTTTACAGTTATTTTATTAGGCTATTTAGTCATTTGAAGGTTTTTAAAGTCCGATTTTCCTCAAGGACTTGTTTGAATTTCGTTTTCAATTTAAGATTGAAATGTTGCAATGTAGCTACAATTGATCCTTATTTTGTTTCTCTTGAATTTATAGTTTTCCTTTTTGGCTGTTGTATTAAAAACTTTGATTCAAGTGATCTTATGTTGCTCTATTTGAGGCTTTCTCCTTGTTTGCAAGTTGTTGGCATGTGTGGTGTAATGTAAAATCTGTAAACTGCCATATCCCTGGGGGTTCCCTGGCAGATCGTATAGGGGAGTAGATGCGCTGGGGAATTATTTTGAAAGGGGTTTGTGAATGGGACCAGTATGGGACGGTCATTAATCCATTCTTCCCCTAGTTTTATGATTGTTCTTATCTGTATGGAGGAGTCCTTAGAGAAGGGCCTCAAGATCATCTTTCAAAATTTTCTATGTTATCCAAGAATATCCATCCTTGTAAACCCCATTGTGTGAGCCTTATGTTGTAAATTATGTGACTGTATGAGGATAGGCGCATCCATTGGGAAGATCATCCTTTGTATAATGACAAGCGCACCCAATTGGGAAGAGCATCCTTGCTATTGTTTTATGTACATGTGAAATTGCAAGCAAATGTGATGTGGCATACCTGTGAACTATGTGCGAAAGTAGAAAATGATGCAAGTTAATATTTCTTGAGATATGGTATGAGTACAATAATTATAAGGTAAATTGTCCTTTTAAGAACATATTTGAACAAAATGTGAAGCTAATAATTTTGAGACATGATTGGCCATTGAAAAAAAATATTTTCTAACGTCATGAGTGATGTACGTAGTGCAAAAAGGCTATGTAGTGTAAAGGATGTTAAATTATTTTATTTTCTATTGTGTAAATGAGTTAAAGTTGCTTACATTTTCAATGATTTATAACTGCATGGATAGTTGTTAACTTTGTAATATTAAGAGTGTACCAAATAAATGTTCTATTGTGAAAAATTATTTAAAGTATTTGGACGATTAGATTTATGGAAGGTATGTCCTTAATGTGTGTTATTGGTTTAATGTTTTGATTATTACATCAAGGAAGGGAGATAATTATTGTGCGATGTATTTATCTACATTGTTGTATTGAGGGTATGTCCTTGAACCCTAGTGACTTCCGGGAGGAAGTCTAAGCCAAGGGGAGGGGGATGTAAGGACCCCATCCTTTCTATTCAATAATTACAAATATCCTATTGTATCATGGGTATAGCATATAAAAGATAATAGGTTGAGTTAAAGTATTAATTTAGAAACTTGTCAAAATTATAGTATTGGCATTGAAGCATAATTCACGGTCTTATATGATGATAACAATATTGCTAATTGTATAAAGGATAGGCAAGGAGTGAACCTTAGTAGTAATGACATTCAAGCTTAATAATGGTTCATGATGGTTAGTAAATCATTAGTTTTATTAACAATGTAAATATTAACATTATAGCAAAATGTTAGTATTAAATTAAAAGTAACAACATTGGATATGATACTATACTAAAATTAAATCCTAAAATGGGGGAGACCAATGTGGTGATAGTAAATGGTGATATTAACATTAAATTAAATATCACTATTAATAATAAAATCAACATTGATATTGGATAATATTAGTAATAATAGCATTCAATAATACTACTACTTGATTAAACATTCACTATATTTTAATTTTAATAATTTTAATTGAGATTAATTAGCAATATTATTGTTTGGATCGTTAGAAATAATTTTGATAATGTTAATGGAGATTAAGAGTTGTTTTGTTTAAAATAAACAATACTTCTGGATATTTTGGAAATCTTGTTGGTTGGCCCATTATTATATAGGGATGGGTTGCGTATGGGCCTAGGATGGGTATTTAATGGAGATGACATAGAGATCAATCTCTCCAGAAAATCTATTGATTAGCTAAAAAAGGGATTTGTTTGAAAAGTAACGTGCACCCACGTAGAAGTAGATAATGGTTGAGTGTAATGGTGGATACCCTTCATGAATGCCTGACAGCGATTGATTGGGTAATTAATGGAATTAAATTTTGTATCTCTTCAAATCTAGATTACGTGACTGGTTTGGTTGATCTGGTTGTCATTCACGTTGTCCTCTGGCAATGAAGTAGCGACCCTTACTGTCACATTTATGGTGCCTGGATATTGCTATGGAACTAGATTTGGCTGTATGGTTGATCTTTAATTTGGGGACCTTCCACCCCTTGCTTGAATTAATGTCAAAATTGTACGCCATGATTTAGGGGGATGTGAAAGGTTTAAATCCTTTTAGACAATTATCTATTGGAGTTAAGAAAATGCTATAGACTGTCTTGTGAAAAGGCCATCCCTTGAATGCCTTTGGAAAATTTGTAAAAATGAATTGAACTGGTTATGCTACGCATAATGACTGTATATGTTATGTTCCTATTCATTGTTTGAATGTGTGCCTCTCATGTGAAGCAGATTTTATTTGAACTATATCCATTTGATGTTCAAGTGAAGTTATTTCTTTTTTACATTCTAAACCTTATTTTATCATTAATCTTGAATTAGTGGTTTTCCAAGGTTTCTCCCAATACGGTTGAGCAATTGTGTACTTAGGCATCCTATTCTTTTCCATATTTGATGCAACTATGCATATTACAATTATGATCTCTTTCTCCTATTCATTTACCAGTTAGACTTAGTTTTCCATCGCTTTTTAAACTGCTTGGGTACCCAATTGTACTAAGACTATTAAAGAATTGCCATTGACTATCTTAATACACAACATGGAGGCCTATCCACTTGCGCTGTTACTTTAAGAGCATGCTTAATCTTATGGATTCAATTGAACTAATCCTCTGTTCCTTTTGAGTAGTAGTCGGTCACGAGTTCGAACTACAGCGTAACTATTAGGTTATGTTTTGCACCACTATGTACGTCGAGAGTAATTGGTTAGGTTTCTTTTTATCTCTTGCCAACGACTTTACAACTGTTTACCAAAATTCTTGATTATCAGCTATCACAAAAGCTTCATAAACCCGTTGAATTCCTTTATAACTGCTTGAATATGTCTCTCTTGGTTTCTGTGAAATGTTTCATTGCCATGTATCTTTATGCGTTTCTAGATGCATTTTTAAATGCTTGATTACCATCTGTTCCATTTGTACACAGCCCTTTTGATTGTCTTCTCAGTACCTACGTTAGTCTATCTTTCGTATGCTTCGTAACCTTTTTGGGTGCTTTTTCACTTGCTGAAAGTGTGCTTAACTAACACGTACTTGTTGCTGAGTATATGGCTTACAAGGATGAAAATTTTTAATCTGGATTTCATAAGGCTTATTTCCACGATTTTATCTTAAGTGGTCCTAATATTTTTAATTACAGTTTAATTATTTTATTCCTTTAGTCTCTGGTACAACATGGGATAAGGAAGATTTTTATACCTTATAGCTGTTACAATATAGCCACTATTTGTTCCCATTCTTTATACGTAGTCCCTCTTGAATTATGGAAGCTTGAAGTACAAGAGGATGTCCTCAATGATTTGCTTTGGGAGCTCTAATAACCAGAAAAATAAATAAATAAATAAATCAGTTTGTTAGAATTGTTTTTCAATCATTGGTAGAATCATTCCAGGTTTTTTTTCTGTGTTAGTAAGTAGACCTTCATGCATGATGCGATTATTTCCCACAAACCAGCTTTAATTGATTAATTCGTGGTGCCTTTATCGTCAATTAGTTGTAATCTTGTAGCTTCCATTTCTTTGCTAGAGTTTTGTGTAGTGAACAAATAAAAATAAAAATGAATAAAACGTGGTTCTTACGGAAGAAAGTATGTGAGATGTCACATGGGAAAAAAAAAACCTAAGATTTCTAAACTTTTAGTTTAGAACCATACATGGCTTTATATATAAACTTTTCTTTTCCTTTTCTTTATAATCTTAATCTTAGTGGTTTTATTTAAAAGAGTAAGAAATGAATTGTTTCATAAATTAAAAAGTTGTGAACTATTTTATTCATTAAATATTAAAAAGGAAATATAAATATAAAGGTGGTGTTACATTAATAATGAGATGTTTTTATTTACTTTCATAAATGTAATTATAATTAATGAAATTTATTATTATATTCCAAATCTTTAGATTGATATAAAATAAATAAATAAAGAAATTTAAGTTTTCTTTTATTATACTCATAATCTTTATATATGATAATAATAGAAATATCAATCATTTAATTTGTATGATTATAATATCATGATTAAAGTTTCTGAGATTATAATTAAATATGCATAATGAATATATAATAAAATGATCACAATTCTTAATGTTCCCACTTTTCGAGATTAACGAACTTGGAATATATTAAGCAACAATGAGTTGTCAAAGTAGTGTTTATATGTTATTGTTACAAAAAAACATTGTTTTGTTGTTTTAGAAGATTCTTAGGAGATTCCTAATAGTATTTGAAGGATGGCATCTAGTAGGGGTATAAAAATGGGTTCAAGAAATTTTATGTTTGTCACCTATATCCTCCAAACAAAGGAGAGGAACTTATTAATTTGAATCAAATGATAAACCATTTTCTTATGTGATTAAAAAAAATAAAAAAATTAAAAAAAAAACATCAAGCCAAAGAGAATACTTGAATATTGAGTGATCACAACATGTTTGATTGGGATCCATTCAATAAAGATCCATGAGGTAGGGAAGAGGATTTGGTCATAAATTACTCTTTCTCATGCATAAATAGTTATATCTCAAGAAAATTCTATGCTCCATAATTCTCTAGTATATCCTTACCCATGTCTCCGACCCCTGGCTTCACCTAAGTGGGTGGCAGCCGACTATGAAACCGTCTGGGGTAACGGACCCTAGAAAGGGTTGCGTACCCACTCTTATAGTATGATGTTTTGTTAGATTAATGTGTTTTAAATTAATGTTGAGCCACCTTTTGAACCTTTACAGTATTTAACCCCTTGTTAACCAAGGGTGTGGTGGGTGAAGTTTTGTTGTCGAACTATGGTTCCTCTGTGATTTATATACGTAGGCAAGGCCGTCAGAGATGAGCCCCCGAGGAATTAGGTCTGGCCCCTAGGCTTGTTCTGACACTATTACTATTGATATATATTGTATTTGCATATCTTGTGATTTGAATTAAGTTTGTGATTATTGATTTGTTAGTAGGACTAATCAAGCCTACCTTAGTGAAGTGGATTCCATATCTCCATTTGAAACTTAACCTTGATTTCCTTAACAATTATGTAGATGGGTGAGTCCTTATAATTTATTCCAGTCAAATGTTTGTTATGCTTTCATGAAGTGCGTGTATAGGAAGTTGTCTTTGGGAATTATGTTAGTGTTTATAGTCAAAATTAGAAATTTGTGTTTGTCTTTAATTGTATTTTTAGTGTAAAATTTTAGGCATTATAGCCTTGTTAAAGTTATCAACAGGTATAACTTTAACATGGTTAAGTGGGAAGCCCACCTAGTGGCATGACTTTTCCCCATAGCCACTTTTGTGTTTTGTGAGTGCATACCAACGAGCGTATGTATCTTACCTTTTTGGCCCTTCTCACCATGTGGACAACTAGTTATGTGGCACCAGAGTGAATTCATTTAGGCTTTCTCAGCTGACATACCATCCTATGTTTTGTCGCCCCAGACTGAGTACACATTCTATTTTAGCCTAGATCTTATCCACAACTAGTTAGATTAGTGATCAAAGCTTCATCTGATTCTCAACACTTGTTTGTTCCTTTGTTCTTATTTTTAGTTTTCCATGGGATCTTCATCCTGGGGGCTTTATCATCTCTATTGATCATTTTCATTTGATCTTCCAAACATAAGTGCATTTGAACCATACTCTTGATCTTCATGGCTACTTTAGTGTGAGTTTCAAGCAGGTTCATCCTCTCACTAAAATGGGGGCTAAATGTGTCATAGAAAAATGCCCCATTATCATTTTCATGGCCTTTTAGGTCTTGTTTCATGGTATTGGATATATTCTTCCTTGATTTTATGTTGCAACATGGCTTGAACATGCATATTTAGGTACTAAAATTCAAATAATGATGTCTTGTGAAGGTGTTGTGAATTGTTGTATGACATTTCTAAATTCTTGTAGACTCTATTCATTATAATTCACCTAAAAATCACCTTTTTACACATCATCAAGTCCTATTTTGAAGTATTGTAAAGTCTTGTAACAAGATTTCATGCTTTCCAAGGCACAACTTGACTATTTATCTCTTCTTATGACTTATTTGACCCCTTTATGCACTCATATGCTTTAATTAAGTGTATTTTTGGATATTATCTCTACAAACAACATTAAATGCATCTTAATTCTTGACACTTTTTTTAAGCTCCTAGGTGGGACTCATTCACCATGGGTGGCGAATGATTCCCCCTTGACCCCAAATTCAAAATATTTTAAATTACTTTTCATAATTTTATTAAAAATCACTTGATGTGGGCCTGTGATGAGGTTTGTGTTGATGTGTGTTTTTGCACCTTCTCAACACAGGTAATGCATAAGTACACTACCTCTCTTGAAAGGAAATCTCTAACAACAAGTTGCTAAAAATCACCACAAGGTTTCTCGGATGTCAGGGCATGACTTGCTTGGAATGTCTCAGTTTTTTTAATGTGATCTTGCTAGTATTCATAGGGTAGACTTACGAAATTTAAATTAGAGGGGAATTGGATCTTCTAATGGATTTCTTGAGATGTGAAGTTGGTGCACAATTGTTGTAGGTTCAAACACCAGTCGAGAACTCCTATTTCAGCTTCGGATTTGGCTTTACAATGTAAAATGAACCTTGTTCAAAGTCACTATTAAAAAAAAGAAAAAAAAGAGGGAAGGGAGGAGAGGAAGTTCCTAGATCTGAAACTAGCAATGATTGGTGATAATGGATGACCCTACTATGGACAACCTTCCCAAAACTAAGTTTCACTTAACTAGATTACTTCACATTCTCATGCAACTAGTGCAAGCTTCTAAGGACTTCAAAATTTCAACCATTCATTCACTATGAGCATGAATAAAAGATAGAAGTTTGATACAACTTTTATTTTATGCCCAAAATAACTTTACACAGCTATTTATCAGCAATAAACAACAAAAAGTATGGACAAGGAAGGTTCCCAACACATAGTAGAATTCTTCAATACCAATGAACAACATTAACTAATCTACTCATAACTTGCAAAACTAATAAACTGCAAAGTAAATCTACTCAAATTAGCTAACTATGAGAAGAATAATCATGAAACATGCAAAGGAACTCAAGAATCCATCAAAGTCAATGAATTTCTATTAAAATTCCAACAACGTGTCATTACAACAACTCAACTCTCTCTTGAAAATGAGAGCAGTCCCCCTATTTATACTGTCCAAAAAGAAAAATGAATTGCCAAGATTTATTTGCATTGTATGGCCAAGATTCAATACAAATTAGGGTTTCACCTACCCACAAATATATTACAATTTAAAATTACATCCTTGTCATTTAGCCTATTTTGTCATTTAGTGGTAGCACTGTAGCTCTTTTGTCTTCTTGTTGATTTCCTTTGTAGTAGCTACTTGGTGAGGAAATAATCATTGATCATAGGATTTCCTTCACTCTTCTTAATGGTGGCATACTCCACAAGCTCAAGGATCAATTTTTGGAGCTTGTTCCATTCAAATATATCCAATTAGATTACTTGAAAATTATATTTCTTGGATTTGTTTGTAATCTCATCCTTGTCTTTGTCACATTTCTTCTTATTGTTTACAACTTTCTTAGATTGAGTGAAGGAATGTGCATCAAAACTCAAGAAGTATGGGGTCATTACATCCATAATCCCATTTTCCATCTTCTTTAGGAATTACGGCCTTATCTTTTCTGAATCCAACTCGATGACGGGCACATCAAAATCTATAATCAACCTCAGATATGCTTCACAGACTGTCTTGATCTCCTTGACCCATTCAATATCCAACTCCACTTCATAGAGCACTCATTCCAACACTTATTTTCAGTGATCCAAGCCTAGCTTCGATGTCTCTAAGAGCCAATGGTAACCCTCTAATAAGGAAAGTTCCATTTCCTAGGATTTATCAGGTATCTTGAGAATAGCCTCAAGTTTGGGATACATAATCCTATATAATTTGGGGAAGTCGGTATAAAACTTCCTTATGCCCTCGAGTACCTTCTATACCTCTAAGAAATTATTGGCCACCTAAAAGTACGACCTATGCCCATGTTCCCATTGTAGACAACTTTCCAGAACCAATCCTCTGTTGCCTTTGTCTAATTCTTTCTTTTCTCCAATTGATCGATGTGGTCCTTGGACAATAGTAGAGGTGGTGTTGATGACGTAGTGGGAAGCTCTTTAGCTAAGGACCATTGTTGGATGTATGTTGTCAAGTCAGCCACTTGTGATTTTAACTCCTCCTTGGAGGTCTTTTCCCTATTCATTTGGTGCACAATGGTGCTAACAAATCCTTGGAGATGGTCGATCTTTCATTCTCTTGTCGTTGTCCCCAAATTGAGGGTGGAGAAATTGTATCTTACCCTTTCTTCTCCCAAAACTGGAGTGGCTATTTTCATAGTTCTAGATCTAGATGTATCCATCGTCAACTAAGATCTAACCTTTGGATTCTTCTCTTTCTTCATGTTTATTTGGGATTGCGCCAAGATTTCCTCTAGCCTTGCTCTTGGATCCTTTGGGGTTGGGTTTTTCTTTTCCAGCTATTTCTCAAGCCACTCTGCCATCTAAGATTCCCCCTTTGGTGATTCATGATCACCTTCTTCTTCATAGGTGTGTTGGATTTCAATTTCTTTATCACCTAGAGCTTCCTGTTCTATATTTTCCCCTCTTCTTCATCATAATCCTAGATGTATACTATTTCTTTTCATGGGGATTTGGTAGCTGCATGTTCCCTTGGGCTTTCATCCCTTTCAGAATTATTTTCTTCCTCTTCTTGGTCATGCTCATGTTCTTCATGATGTTCCCTTTCTGGGCTCTTCCTATATTTACCCTCCCCCTCAGGCTTGTCTTCTTCTTGTTCTTCCTTTTCCTTTTCTTCTTGCTCTTCAGACATATTTATCTCTTTATCATTGTCAAGGATTTTATACTGTTCCTCGGTTGGAGGCTTAAAGTGCTCCTCCACTTTCTTATTTGTATCCTTTTCTTCAGAAAAAGACTACCTTTCAACTTCTTCTCCAAAGTTCTTGAGTTGTTGAGCCAACTCTTCTTAAAGTTCAAGGTCAAAAGTTTCCATAATGTACTCGGTACCTCGCTCCTCAGTTTCTTCTTCAGATGACAATATCTCTTCCTCCTCTCCTTCACACACCATCTTATCAATTACTAACTGTTGGTACTTAGGGTGCTCATGATATTCATCTACTTCCTCTTCCACTTCTTTTGTTGCTTCTCTTTCTTGTTGCTCCAACTCTTCTAATATTTGCATTATTGCTTTCATTTCTGGTGACTTAGTTGGAGTAGGAGGAGCGGGGAGATTTGCAACAAACTAGGCGAAGGAAGCTCATATTTATGGGTCCATTAATGCTCCACATAGGTCCATTGGGATATTCTACATGTGGCAGGTGAAAGCCTCTAGGAGCAAGTGAGAAGGCATTGACATTGTTGTTGTAGTCAACGGAAGAGATGATGATGGAGACATGGAGGAAGAGAAGAACAAAGAGATAGTGGCAAAAGAAGAATCTATTACCATGACTTGAATAGTGGGTAGGGTGGAAGCAAGGTGGACTGAGATATCCATTGTAGGTAGAGAAGTGGCAACCATCA